>JAJJMA010154044.1:0-12595 GCA_023529015.1 Papaver nudicaule
GTTAAAAAACCATATCGAAGGGGAAGAGAAGCGCACCTCTTTGTTTAGCCGTGGTCATGCCCGATATGTGTGCAGGAGTATGGGTATTCAACCACCCTATTATTTTGATGGTTTGGAAGATCCAGATGTTGAATTTGAGTCTGATAAAGATCTCATTTCGACCAGCGAGGCTAAGTTAATTATTTCCGAGTTGCGAAAAGTGAGGCTAGCAGAAGATTTGAAGTCAGCAGAAGACAATGCTGGGGGTTGTTTGGGGATGGAGGGTCATGAAGCTATCAATGTTGGGCAAAAGGATGGTGATGATTTTGACTCTCAGGAGCTAAGTGTAATTGATGAAAGCATTAATGAAGAATTAGAAGGTGAGAAAGGGGGTGATGGGAGCGCGAAGGTAGGTGACGAGCTTTTTGGCGGTGAGCCGAAGGGGGAAGATTGCATTGATGCTTCTGGTAAAAGCTCCGAGGTTACTGCCGAGGTTCGAAATCCCGTGGATGAACTTAACAGTATTGTGGCTTCCCAGGTTTTGTCTTTGTTTAAAAAGGATGACAGCGATCCTGCGGCTTCGTCCCGAGATAATTCCTAGAGTGTTTTTCTTGTAGTTTTGATGATCCTGTGCGAGGATATCTTGTAAAATAGGAAGTGTGTTTCTTCTAATTTTTTGACGACTTGTAGCTGTTTTGTGTACTAAATAGGATTTGTAAGCACTTGTTGTTTTAATGCTCTTCTTTTTGCTATCTGCTTTTTATCGAACTGTTTTGAAAGTAACCTGTAAATGGTTCGTATAGCTTCTCGAGGTGCAACTTCGGGGCTTACTTCGATGTAGGAGAAAGTTACCAAGCTAGTGGGGGCATACAGATCACCCTTCCCAAAGGCTTTGAGTTATTCGCACTAGTTTCAAGCAAAACACTAGCTATTGATTGCGTTGGTATCCATGTTTCCTTAATACGTTAAGTAGGTGCCAAAGATATTTGTTTATCCTCCTCGGAGGGCATGGAGGTGCCCTAGCTACCTTTAGCCTAAGTAAATGTATGGAATGGATACCCCGTTTTTCAATAATAAAGTAACACAATGGGGGAGTGCCGGTCAAAGCTGGAGCTTAGACATGGTATCTTTCTCTTATCGCGGCCTAAAGCTCGACCACTCCAAATCTTTTGTACCTCCCCTTTTTGAGGCTTGAATTTTTATAAAGGGTCCCTTGGCTGCGTACTTCGTCGTTGATTTTGAGGACAAAATAGCTGCCTCGGGGTTCCATCTTCCTCTATAGGTAGATGTTAATCCCATTTATCGTCCCTTCGGCGCCCGAGAACGCGAAGTCCTCGTGGCCGTTTGTTAGTGAGTACTTTATGCGTCATCAGCTTTTAGCCTTGATTCAAAGTGTTCACTGCTAACAGGGTGTCTTGCGGGTAGAGGACCGTGTCACATAATTCGTAGGGCCCTTACGAATTAAATGAGCATCATCTATGTGCCTACTAAATGAGGTCTTTTTTGTTTGATGGCGTTTTTTGCCTTGGCGTTTACAGCCTTTTCATTCGATGGCATTTTTTGCCTCGGCGTTTACAGCCTTTTCATTCGATGGCATTTTTTGCCTCGGCGTTTACAGCCTTTTCATTCGATGGCATTTTTTGCCTCGGCGTTTACAGCCTTTTACACGAGCCGGGCTTTGATTTTGATCGAGGCTGTATTCAAAGGATGCTATTATTACTTCCTCTCCTGAGTTATTATTTGTATGAGGTTTCACTCTATGTGCTTCCCCGCTGTCTTGGTCTTTTTAGTTCCTGGCCTGTGTGAAGCTCTCTAGTTGTTTTTTGTCAGCTTGGGCATGCTTTTGTTTAAATTTCTGCGTTGATTCGGTTCCTCCTCGGGGTCGTGGCGGTGGTTATGAGAGCTGCTTCCTGTTGCCATGATGTCGATTGATTCCGTTGCATGCTTTTCCTGCTACTTTTTGTACACCTTTGTCTGAGATCCTTTTTTGTTTTAGGATGGTGATCGAAGTCAGTGTTTTTACTAATGTCGGTTTCTTTGTGCCGAATTTTGGCTTTATCATTGGTGCATTTATGGTAGGCTTCGTTCTTTGGCTGTGCTTCGCTGCCTTGTACGCTACCTTCGTTAACGCCTATTTGTGTTACGATTATTTTGGCTTTTACTAACCCCCTGATGTTAAAGTTGACACGTGGGTGTTAGCAGTTTTGAATGGTGTTATCAATTAGTTTCTCTACGGTTTTGGAATTTTGAACGGCAACGTGGGGACTTGCGAAAGATGCGGTTACTTTATTGGATAACGTATAGTTATGGTGTTTTGAAGTTTTGGTGCGTTGTTCAAGGGAATCAAAATTATCACGTCTGTTCATTGATTAGACTCGTCGATTAGGTGGTTCTCAAAACTGTAGTATAAAAGGCGAGGTATGCTTTTTGTTACTGGTGACTACCTGTTTGATTTTTTGTCTGACATTCTTTTCTTCCTTTCTTCCCCCCTTTTGCGTTCTATCATCCCTTGAAGGAGTAATGGCTGACAGAGGAAAAGCTCCCATGGAGGAAGGAAGTGGTGAGATGGGCCCAATAAGCCGTAGAGAACAGATTCGCAGAATAATGGAGATAGAAGCGGATTTTGCTAATGCTAGCTCTTCTAGGAGGGAGAGTAATCCTGACAAGGTGATTCGTCTGTTTAGTAATCTTATTGAGAGTGATGAGAGGAGAAGGGAGCAGAGGATGATGGAAGACGGTGGTTCGCCTTATGACTATCGTATGTATGAAACTAGATCATTTCTCCGTCGCCATAGCGAGGAGATTTTGCCGATGCTTAAAGATGGTCTTGTCTTTCCTGATGATGAAGTGAATGTGAAAGTTGAAGTAAAAGAAGAAATTAATGACGTGAATCCGCCTGTTCCTGTTGTCGCTCCTTTGGTTGACGAGCAAGTCGCTGCTGAAGAGGAATTTATTCCGGAGGTTGTTTTCTGGGAGGAGGATGCTGCCGCTGTTCCTGCTGGTGTTCCCATCATCGATGTAGATCTGCTCGAGGGCCTAGACGAAGATCGAGGTACCGTGGCCGGACGACTTCGGAATAGGCGCATAAATAGGAGAGGCTAAATTTAGTTTTTCTACACTAGCGTCTTCGGAGTATCGTATTTTGTTAGTTTATTTATCTATTTAGCTTGTTTATTTATCTATTTTAATAGGTTGCCTACCACAGTTTCCCTGCATTACTTTTGCTGCTTCGTTATCCTATTGATATCAAATGGTCGCTGAGTGTATGGGTGTATGGTGCTACGAACCCCTAGATATTACTTCCCAAAGGCTTCTGCGAGCGTACATGTTCTTCAGAGTGTAGTATTTTTTACCTTTCCTTATTCGTGTTTTAGTGTTAGGGTTGCTAGCGGTTGACATCAATTGTTCTTCGTAGAGGCTATGTATCTCCTTTCGTTTCCCTTGTTTGAAGTTCCTCGGACCTGCTTCGGCGAGACTTGGATGAAATATTATCTAACAGCTTGTGTACTTATCCCATGTGTTTATTTGCTTAATTAGCTATTTCGAGGAGGCTTCTTTAGTTGTAAAAATTTTAAACTTGTGGGTATGTTCCCCTAGGACTGTTGTATAAGGTTTTTATGTCTCTAGATATGTACCTTCAAAACTAAAATTTTAGATACATCCCTAAAATTGTTGATTCTCACGCGAGCAGCGTATGGTAACTATGATAGCGTGTTATGCTTTCTTTGTAAGTTTGTATTTCACGATTGTTTTATTGCGAATGTTCCTCGTGTCATGCTTATTTTCTTTATATTTCTTCGGAGCTACCTTGAGTTATTCTGCTATCTTGACCCGGAGAATATTTTTCCTGATGGTTTTATCAAAGTAATTTTAAATAGCATGAAGATTTAAAAACCCTAAAATACATCTGTATATATTTTTTCAGTTGTTTTCTTATGGCTAGCCGCCTGTTTTCGAAGAGTATGAAGATTGAAAACTAATCTCATTTTCATGCTAATTTTGCCCTGCCGAAATTTAAAAAATCCTCAACGAATGACTTTATCATCTGATGCTGAGCTCAGATCTGCCACTTCCATCTGATTTTTATAGTTTTATTTCCAATTTAACATGAAATTTGGGAACCCCTCAGTGAAATTTTATGTATAGCATGAGTTTTGAAAACCCCTAAAATGGATTCTTAGATACGATACGAATTTGTAATCGTTCATCGCAGAACTGGATTCGATGCTACGAAAGGTTTTTGAAGCGGATAGTCTTCCTCCCTCGGAGATCGACTTCGTCATACCGAAGTTTTGTGAACTCTTTAACGGATGATTTCATCATTGGTGCTATGCTCTAAAACTCTTAAACATGCCAAAGCCTTTAAGGTCTTTTGGACATTTAAGATGCAGGAGCTACTTTTCGGAAAACAGGCTTTTGAAAATCTTTTGAGAAGATCAGAAAGAAAATATGTTAAAAATTTTAAAACCCGAAAAATCACAGGCAAACCCTAAGTTGTTTTAATCAGTCCCTGTTTCTAGCGCCAAACTGTACGAGTAGAAAATCTGCATAGGTACTCAAGGTATCACAACCATCAGATCTACTCATACACACAGAATTCAGTTGAGATTCAATGGTGCAAAGAACGTAAGAACAACACCGAGGGTACTATAAACAGTAAATAAAGACCAAACTAATAAGAGTAAAGGCAAAATATAAGAAGACTCTTTATGTATTTTGATGTTGTGATTACATGAATATAACCCTAAGGAACCAGAGGAGATCACAAACCTAATCTCTCTCTTGCTACTTAGGCTCAACCAAACTAGCATCCAACCCCTACAACATTTTCCAAGCTCGCCTTATATAGGCCGAGCTTGGGTGGTTTACAGCTAATAAGGACAAGTGACTCAATCGTGGTGGTGTCAGTCCCTGTCGAGTAAGGCGGTTTAGGCTCCGAGGCTGAGTCCGGAACTTCGGTCCATTGACATGGTCCGAGTCCTTTCCCTCCGAGTCTATTCTTCGCTCGCGTGCAACTGTCTCTTCGCTGGGCTGATCCGAGATTCCGCTATCGACCCTCTCGGCATGATTAGACTTCTTGGATGCGAGACACGTGTTCCGAGGGGTTTTACCCCCTACAACGAATTTGAAACTTTTCTTTAAATTTATTTTTTTGTGTGTATGTTTTTTTTTTTTTAAGGAAAAAGGTTAAACTTTATTTAATAAAGAAAAAGAGAAATACAGATTGGGAGCGCCTAGGCGATTCACGGTGAGGGCAGAAGCCAACTCCAAGAACAAACTGAATACAAAAATAAGCCTTAGAGAAAACCCCATGACCAACAACAAACAGACACAATGAAGGGACACAAGTTAAAATACAAAAAAAAAAAAACCTCCTTCAAGCACAAATCAAAGGGGCTACCCTCTCTTCCATGGTTTTTTGTGTGTGTATGTCAAAATCGTCAAATATGTGTTTCGTATTAATTCTGATGTCTGAATCTCGTGAATACTTTTTTTCTTTAACTAAGAACACAAGTCATTCCTTGTGAAAGTCGGGTGAAATAATGTGACACATCTCATTTGAAATCATGAATACCTGCAGAAAATTGTGGAGATGGTCATAGAAACATACATGACAACAAAATTGACAAAATTTACAATATTTCGCTTATGGGCCTCTGGAATATGACACTGGGCCGTGGCAGGTTCACAGTACAAACCACGGAACACTCCGAAAAAGGTAGTTTGTACTTTGTAACTCGGAGGATCCATCAAATTCGTGTGCTGGGTTCACTTTGGTAAACTTTTTTTTTATTTTCTATTTTATTTTTATCACTTTGGCAAACTGATTTGTATTTTTGAATCTCTAACATCCTTTGATTATTTATGACAATTTTTGGCTGGTATTGCCATGTTATATGATAGTTTGGCAAACAAATAACCTATTTTCTCCGTTTAAACTGACAAGTAGAATACACGTGCATTGCACCATTTTTTATAGGAACTCCCTATCATCTGATGGCTTAGATTTAAAGTAATCTCATCCAACGACTACGAAGTGCGGTGCTTTGGGAGAGATTCTCATCAATTTGGGAAAAACTGTTAGAATGATCGTGAACAATAAAATAAAATGATAAATCATCAATTTGAAATGATAGTATCATGATTCACGAACATGCATATAACGAAGGTTATACATAGGAGAAAAAACTTCTATATACACATTGGTGAGGTGAAATTGAGTTTCTAAAAAAGTTGTGAGAAGTGAAATTAGGGGCTTTGCAATGGACATTCACTGGCCTTCAGTATTGTTGAGGCGTTGGAGAAAATTGAAAAAATCTTCATAAATACTCGTCTAGCCTGTTAGTTTAATCTGTGGATAACACATTTATTTTATGCACAAGGAAAAGGAGTGGTTAATTGAATTATTGTTTTCGGAAAATTAAATGAATTCTAAGACTCAAAATACATTACTACGTCAAGACTGATATCGATCTAGGTATTGAGGGGAAATCGCTTGTTCTTTCTTGAGGGATGCTTCGAGAAATGTGGTGCATTTGATGTGCTCTGGCTCGTTCTTAACTAGGAATTTGGGACACTCGTTTGTGTAATAGTTTTTTCTTTTTCTTTTTTTTGGCCATTTCTGGTGGCTTGTGTACACTCTTTAATAAATTTTTCTTTTAATCAAAATATAAAAAAATTGAATATTTTTTAAACAAGAGTGTACATATATTATAATTAGATCATCCGATAACAAAACTCCTATTTCTGAAAAGATATTGTTATCTTAGAGGGAGGATCCTAAAATCACATTATCTCACCAATTTCGCCGCCATTTATGACGGCATTTGAACGTTAAATTCTTTTGATTTAAAATTGATGTAGTAACTTGTGTTTTTTCTTATTTACAATCATTCTTCATTTGCATGTTTCTATCAAATGATCATAGATCATGAATGGATGCTTCATGAATATGGTATATACTTGAGCTCTGCACGAAAATTGGGTGTCCATAATATTGCCGGTCAACATGTTTTGGCTACCCCAGCACACCCAAAACGAATTTGAGCTTTTCTTCAAATTTATTTTTGTGTGTGTATGTCAATTCAAATATATATGTTTCGTACTAATTTTCTTACGGACTCATTTGCATGCACTTTAAATTTCTTGCTCCCCGACAATTTAACAAAAGTGGCATCTTGTTTGGACGGAGAAGGGAGAGGATGAAGTATATATTTGTCACGAAAATAATAGAAACTATCAACACATATTAACTTAGGTGAATGAAGAATGACTTTGCCGCTTAGTATGCATTATCCAATGAGAAGTTGGAGTAAACTAAAAACGGAAAAACACGAAGGAACAAAAGCACATTAATGTCACTAGAATTTCTTATCACAGAAATTATTAGTATCCCTCAGATTTTTGTTTCGATCAATTTACCCACAAATAACAGCAACGGTAAGGAAATTTTTGGAAATTTAACGTTTGAGTAAAATAAGTTTGTGACTCAATCGGAAAGCAAAACATTGTTGGTCAGAATCTGAAAGAGATGGAAGAAAAAGGTACATCAAAAACATGATCTAGCTACGTTTTCAAGGTTGTTATTATGGGTACCTAAATAGGAATAGTGTTTAATTGGGAATGCCGAGCTCATTTTAGTTGTTTTTTTTGTCTGAACGATTAACTGCTAAGTAATCAAATTATGGCTATTTTGAGGGCGAGCCCTTTTTTAATGAGGGCGAGGGCTAATCCAAAATAGGATTATAATGAAGTAATCTCAAAAACCCCTGATACACCATAATTAGGATTAGAAATGGTAATTGGGATTAGTAAATAAATTATTGATTATCAAAAATATTAGATTATTAATTAGCAAATCATCTTAGAATTAGATAGTTAGCCATTATCACCACCACCACCATCATCTCCATTTCCACCACCACCGCCGCCTCCAATTCCACCCCCTACCACCGCCACCATTTGTGGATGTGTTTTCGAAAATGTTCAAACATGATCCTTAAAGCTCAAAACAGTTACGGGAAGACTCACTTCAATGTTAAATTTGTCGAAAATCAACTCAACCCATTGCTTCGTACCCAGAATCGTCAAGAAATGACATAATATTGTGACGATTCTCTAAAAATCGTCAAGGATTTATGATGGTCTATGACGACCCAGCGTGTAGAGATGAACAATCGTCAAGTTTTTGAAGTGCCATGACGATTTAAGAAGTGGATCCAAAATGCCCGAAAATACTGCTTGCTAAATCGTCACACTATGTAATAACATCTTGACGATTTAGCTTTTGAGAAGAATCATCCCTCTGCCAAGAAAACAAGTTAACTCGTCACACTATGTGATAAAACTTGACGATTTGGCTTTCGGAAAAATCACCCCTCTCCAAAAAAACAAGTTAAATCGTCATACTATTTTATAAAATCTTGACGTCTTAGCTTTGACAAAATCACCCCTCTGCCGAAAAAACAAGATAAATCGTAATGGCTTTTGCTTAACTTACATGACGACTAAGTTTTATTATGCTCAAATCGTCGTGATTTACATCATGACCATGACGAGTTTAGGTGTATTAACAGCTGATTTTTTCTTTGAGTTTCCAAACAATATTTAGACATGTAAACTAACACAAATGAATCAAACAAAGTACGATTTACCATTGTCAGCAACAAACCGTTAAAAAAAAACAAACCATTGTCAACCTAGGAAACGAAAAATGTATCAAACACACCAAACCGACATAATATTCTTTCACCTACTAAAACGAAAGTGCGAAACGAAAAAACTAAACCATATCATTGTTGCCTCCATCGGCTTCACCTTCACCTTCACCTTCACCACGCCCACGACCACGACCACGACCTCGTCTAGAAGTTTCTCCTGTCTCTTGAGTGGCACTGGTTTCAATATGACGACTCTTCGTGTTGCGTCGTAATTCCTCAAACATGTGCTCCGCCTCAAGCATATGGATGTGCCTAACGTGTTGATTATGTTGGTTCAATTCAGCTTCGGTCAACCCCTTTCCTTTATCCGATCTCAAACACAACCAGTTGAGGATATCTTTCAACCGCTCCTTTTATTTTCATTAAAAAAAAACATGAGTTAGATATTTGAGTAATCTAAGTGTGAATCTTAAACAACTCAATTGCAAAATATATACTTACGCATAACTTGTACAACGAAGAATCTTCATGGACGGTATTACGCCCACGTCCACCACGGCCACAGGGAGAGTGACTTCCCCTTCCCCGCGTATCACTTTGGCATGTGTGAATGCAAGGTACCATTTCAGGTATGCTTTTGTGCTCTCATGTCCAAGCACCACCGGTTCCCCTAAAAGATCTCCGTCTATCAAATTATCCATTCGTTCGTTCCAATGTTTGTTCAAGGGATTTGGTTTGTAAACTACGTTAATACGCCCAATATCAGCACCTGATTTTTCAGGATCCACTTTGAATTTCCCATCACCTTTTTTGTCAATTGGACCATCTTGAATATACCCGACTTGCCTCATTATTCTGCTCGGATCGTACATTGTATCCCCAAGGGGGTGCCATAAAGGACCATTGTACATACAAATTGGTTCTCTTGGTGCCATCTTTCCCTTATTCCTATGCTCCCTGTAGGGGTCAAAAACTACCTCTTGTGCCTCCATGATGTCCAATCTTTGGCGAACGAAAAGGTACCAATTCTCCTTACCCTTCAGCTGATCCCCCGTGAAGATGTACCTCTTGCCTCTTGGTTGATCTGGTTCCCATTGGCCTTTCTTTTCCAAATCAATCCACCTATCATTTGCTGCCATCAGCTTTGGAAAGTGTTCATATATCCACACCTGTGAAGAACATCAACTACACATAAACAACAGTCCGTATAAATTACGGAATATGTACGAACTTAAACCACCAGAAAACCATATATTACCTGCAGCAGAGACGTGTTGCAATTGAATTGATCAGTTTTATGCCGGGATACCTTTCTCAGCACCGTGTTCACGTGTGACTATGGATGTTCCCCACGAGTACTGGTTCACCTCATCCAAGGGACATAACAGCTGGAGGTAGTTGGCGTTCACCCTGTTACCGGCAGACGAAGGGAATACACAAACTACGAGGACATATAAGAGATAAGCTGCAGCACCAGCCCTTACTTCATGATCTGCCATTGAAGTACCCTCATGTTTTTTCTTAGTCCCAGAATACTCCTCTCTCAACCTTACCAGATTGAACTCCCTCTTCGGTTTGCCATCGTTGTCAAGCATAAACCATGAGTACGCTTCCTCATCACCCCACCCAAACAACTCTTCGCACAATTCACGAAGTCTCTTAAAAGTGAGTTGCCTTTCGTAGCCTTCACTAGTTGACTTGCCATCAATTTTGACCTTGGAAGTATGATGAGCATCTTCAGGAGTGAGCCCCATCTCCCCGAACCCAAAGTGCATGGTGTCGGTCTCCGCATAATACCTCTCACTGAATGTTGATACTGTCATGTTGTCATAGTTGATAACAGAGTTATCCACGATTGGCCTCAGACCGGAGTTGTCAACAATCTCTATGAACCTTTCACATTCACCTTCAAGCAGCCAGTTGGACATATTGTGGTACGCCGTTTGGTGCCTCAATAGTCTAGTGGCATTCGAATGATCCTACGAGATATAAATTTATTACTAACAATCAACGTATTAGCTAAACGTATCTTAAATTATAAGCAAGGGACGGGTATATTACTATGGTAGCGTAGACTGCTTGAGGCCAAGAGGTTTTGTATCCGAAAACAATCTCTTCACCATCAGCTGGTACCCCGTAAGGTCCGTGTTCTTTTGGGAGCATCAGAATCTCATCGGGAATGTGTGATTCCTTCGCTTTAGCTTTCTTTTTGTGTTGGGGTTGGGCTTCACCTTGGGGTTGGTCTTCACCTTGGACCTCATCATCATCATTAAGAATATCCTCATCATCATTAGGAATATCCTCATCATCATCATCACCTTGGGGTCGTCATTAGGTTGTACCGTACCAGTTCCGTATTCATCAAATTGCATTTGGAGCACGTTGTGAGGAATATCATCTTCAGCCCTCGGAACATTAGCATCGCCATCGAACTCCATAGGAGTAGGAACTGCATCAGGGTTTGGCTCACGGATTATCACGGGTCGTTGTCTGGTAGTACGAAGACTTGGTTTGGAAACCTCAGGTGGCAATGGTCTTTTTCCCCTTTTGATCTTCTCCAACCTTAATACATACACAAGACAAATCAATTAACAAGTAAACTGACACAGTAAATTGTTATGGAAACAAAGGAATATACGACGATCCTCATAAGAACAATCAAAAGCGTCAAGCAATTTTACAAATGCATGACGATTTCAGTAAGCCCCACTCTAAATCGTCAAGGTAAAGCATTACGATTTACTCATACAACTGGACAGAGCCTAAATTTTTTATGTCCAAACTTGTCATGCTTTGGGACACTATTGAGACGGTTTCAAAAAACTCGTCAAGTTAATGTATAGTTAGATGACGATTCTAGGCATGCAAAAATAGTCAATTTAATCTGAAAGTGTCTAACTCGTCAAGGAATTATGGAAAATCTCGACGATTGTTCTTAAATTTTTTTCTGTGGGAGATTCAGACGAGTTAGGGAAACTCGTCAAAGAAATGTATTATTATATGGCGATTATGTGCATGCAAAACTAGGAAACTATATCTGAAACTGTGTAAATCGTCAAGCTTTTGTTCAACAGCAAGACGATTGTTCTTAATTTTTTTTTCTGAAACTGTAAAATCGTCGTGCTATTCTTTCATAGCTTGACGAGTTTTCATGCTGTAAATTCAATTGACGGTTTCTAACTTATCAAATCGATTCAAACTACATCCAAAACAATTGCAAAGGTGATTTGAGTAACTTACATATGCATTTCCGCCAAAGATTCTTCCTCCAGTTGTTCTTCCTCTTCGTCACGGTTGTTATTTGATTTTTTTCTTTTCATTCCTCCTCTTGTAAGTAATTGTTGAATCATCTCCTTCTCCGTCGATAGCCATGAATTTAATTCGAAAAATTTTGAGAATAAAATGAAAGATTTCAAAAAAAAAAGGTTTTTTAGAAACATGGGTTTTGTTTTTGTTTTTTTTTTTTTTTTTTTTGTTTTTTTGAGAAGTTATGAAGAAGGTGTGGGAAGTTATTAATGGAAGAGTAGGGGGAGTGGGAGTGGTTTTTTGTAACTGAAAATTGAGAGGGAGAATTAGTGGGTAGATAATTAGTGGTAATTATAATTTGTAACTGTTTAGGATAGATTATTGTAATTAGCCACCCCTTATAAACTGGAATAGAATATTTGAAGTAGTGCTCGCCCCTATTAAAAAAGGGCTCGCCCTCAAAATAGCCGGGCAAATTAGAGATTGTTTTTTTTCCTTCAAATGTTTCCAAATTTCTAATGAAGAAATATGTCAAGGGTCGTCTGTCAAGGGTCGGCAAACAAGATTTTTTTTCCAACTATCTATTAGAGCGTCCACAGTTATCGTTCTATAATGGGTTCTATACCCATATATAGCATCCAAAGCATGAAAAATGAACCACAGTCATCGTTCCATAGTTATATATAGGATAGGATTTCTAGGTTTTCGTC
>JAJJMA010154070.1:9663-30894 GCA_023529015.1 Papaver nudicaule
GCGTAAAAAGGCCTTATTTCACCTCTTGGCTTAATAATAGTAGAGATATAAATATGTCCTATATATAAAACTGATGGTATATTAGTAATTTAAACTAAACAGGTTCATACATGGACCTAGTACATAAATTTGTCTTCTACATTGCGTATGTAGGTGGGGAACGTTCTAGTTAAGAAAAAAGAAAAAGTAAGTATACAATTCCTGACAGGATACGAAGACTCTCTTTCTTTCATCGAAGAGATTTTTGATAAAGTACCCTGGGTTTGAGAAATGCTAAGAAAAAGTGCCCCTGAAATATTTCAATTACCTTTCTGTTTGTTTTTCCATCCATTGGTTTTACCATTATACCCTAAACAAATTCATTAACTCTACCTAAATCGAAAGACAGAGAGAGAAAAACAAAGAAACAGATCGTTTCAGAGAAAAAAAAAGAGAGAAAAGAGAGGCAAAGAGAAAAGGGAAAGTGAACCAGAGAAAGAATTTTCAGTGGATTTAGGGTTTAGGATTAGTTTACCAGTGTTTATCAATCACTGATGGATCTAGATCCTACCAAGATTACTAAGCCGAGGTGAGAAATCTGAAACCCTAGTTCTTAAATCAAACCCTAGTTTCTGTACCTGTTTTTTTAGAACTAGGGTTCTTTCTTGTGCTTAGATATAGGGTTTATGTTGATGGCTTATATGATGAGATTTCTTAAAGTGTAAAGAATCGAATCTCTGTTGTTTTTCGTGTAAAGTTATGGAAGAAACTAAAAAAAACTTACCTTTTTCGTGTCAGTGTGTAGAGAAGATTCGATTCTCTTTTGTCGTCTGTGTTTTGTCTCTATTTTATGAAGAAAAGTGAGTCAACTCAGTCGATTCTCTTTATTTTGTGAAGAAAATTGGGATTTTGTTCATTTTGTTTTAACCTAATTTTTATCATGTTGCATGTGTAATTGAGTGAGTTAATTAGTCAATTGAGTGAGTTAATTAGTCAATTGAGTGAATGGGTCTTATGAAATGTTTAGGTTTGTTGAATTGAGTCAATTGGTTTTCAATTGCATGTCTAATTTGTTGAATTTCTGTTTGTTGCATGTTTCAGTGGCAATGTGAATCAGGGGAAAGTGAAATTTAGAGATTTAAGGGTGTATTGTCCTGAGAGTGATACAACAACTGTATCAACTCCTACTGCATCATCTCCTACTGCATCAACTTCTACAGCTACTGGATCTCATAACTAGATTTTCCAGTTTAATTCAGGTACCATTGGATCTGTTGTTCAAACAGTAAACCAGGTACCAGATCCAAACTCCCAGAAAGTTGTTTTTCGTAAGGTTACAAAGAAGGTTGCTTCAAAGAAGAAGAAATGAAGCTAAGTCTGATATGGATTCTGCTTTCTGTTTGAACATATTTTTTCATTTTCATTTCCAGTTTGAACATCTTCATCTTTTTTTGGTTTGAAGAAACAAGCTTTCTGTTTGAACAACTCTGTTTGTTTGATGAATGAATATGTATTTGGGTTGATCTATGAATGTATTTTGGGTTGCTTTTGATATATGGATTTTGTTTATTTAGTCTGTAACTTCGGGTAAGAACCAGTCAGAAATGGCTACTGAGTTCAGTAACTGAGTCAACTCGTTGTTGAGTCAGTGAGTTCGTTGACTGAACTCATAGGTTGAATGTGAGGGGCATTGTGGTCTATTTTAACCTGCCACCTCACACATAACGGCTAAAAACTGCCGTTTACCGTTTTTTTTTGAAAAAAACGGTCAAGAAAAAACACATTAGAAAATTCTCAAAAAGTAAGGGCACTTTTCCTTAGCATTTCTCAAAACAGGGGTACTTTATCAAAAATCCCTTCTTTTTTTCCTCTATTTCTCTTTGGTTTTCTTCCATTAAATTCCCATCGCTTTATGACTCTCTCCCTCGGTTCTCATCTAGTTTAAACCCCACGTTTCCCAATTCTTTTGTCTCTCTCTCCAAAATCTGATTTCTCACATGAAAAACTCTGTTCTTGAGCTAAAGAAACAAAAGTCAAAATGAGTTTAGACTAAAAGTCGGCTGCCACGTTGGAAGGGCCTACCAAAGAAATTAACCTGCACACATTATTCTTCGTTGTGAGACCAGAATTATTAAAGAACTTTATGTCAACCAAATACTTATTTTTTATCACTTTTTTAGTTTTTTTTTTGAAGAGGTATTTTTTTATCACTTAGTTGCGGAGTGATGATTATTCTCCAAAATATTACAGACAATTATACTTCCTAAGGAGTTTACTTACATAATTAAAATATTTTACAAAAAATTCTAAAAAGATTTTATGTTAAATATAAAATATAGTAAGTTTTCAAAATAAATAAAGTAGTAGCCTAGTGGTTCGGGTCCGGTATGTGGAGTGCGAAAGTAAGGGTTCAATTCCCCATCATCTGGAAGAAAAAAAAAACTAATATTTTTTTCAATTTTGTTAGGGTCTATTTTACAAATTTTTTTGTTAGGGTCTATTTTACAAAAAAATTGCCATAAAAGGGATACCCTCCGTTCGGGCCCTTCGATCAGTCGGCCTAAAAATGGTTTCTTCTTTACTTTGTTTTGATCGATGCTCATCTCTTCTGTTTTCATTTCTTCTACATTCTTATCACAGCAACTACATAGAAAACGGAACACCGGTGGTACAAGAAAAATGTTCTCAGAAAGAAGAAATAGAGGAGGAAGAGAAAAATCAAGCTAAGCTAAAGAAGAAGATGAAAAAAATTCTAAAGCCATAAAGGAAACCATCAAAGAACAATATACTATTTTTTGCTTGGTGGTCCACTTTGGAATGGAATGGACGTGTTTTTCCGACAAAGACAAATGTGACATTAACGTTTTAAAGCACTTTGTGTGTCTACTGATTTATGTTAGGGCAATTTTTCAAAATGGCCAAAAAAAATATTGCTAATCTCTAAAGTGACCACGTTTTTTTTAACTTTTCCAGAATGGCCGATATTGACCGTTTTAAAAAAAAAACGGGGTAACAAAAGTTAAGTGCCTATGTGACACTTAACTGACATGCGGAAAAGACATTTTAACCCTCAGTGGGTATATCAGTGAGTTAAACCATTGAATCATTCCGGTTCAACTGACTCAACTGAGTTTCAACTAACTCAACTAACTCAACTTAACTGACTCAACTGACTCAGCTCAACTGACTGAACTGAAAACATGAACTGAATCTTAAAATATGAACTGAATCTGAACTGGAAAATCTGAAATCATAACAAAATACATTCATAAACCATCCAATACATAAGAAACCCAATCCATTCAAGAAAAACAAAAACAAACTAAATCTGAAAGTTAACAGTGATCCAATCCATTCATTTCTAATTTTAGAAAAACAAGAAACACATCAATTCTTGGGTCTCTTTGAAGCCAGTTTCTTTGGTGGTGCCTTTGGTTGTTGTATGTTGTTCTTGTTGTTGAAGACTGATGCTATTACAGTTAGGAAATGTATATGTCTCATTGTTAGGAACACTATACACTTGAATGTTCCTGAATCTGTAGTACCTGCAACACACAAATGCACAATCAAAACAAATTCAGAAACCCTAATTATACAAATTTCACCCCCAGTTATACAAAACAAACCATCAATTAAACAAATTAAACTCCTAATTTAACATTTCAAACCCTCAACCATGAATACTCAAGCAACAAACTCAATCCAAGTATTGAAGCTTAGTCATTAACATTGTTCAGATCCAGACTCAATATCGACAAATACCCAGCAAGAATAACTCCATTAGCTACAATATAATTTCAATTTGACAATTACCCAGCAAAAACCAGTTGTAGGAGTCCCGTTTATCCGTTTAAAAATCAAGATTAAACCTTTGTGATGCTCAATAGTACTCGGTTATACCCGTGCAAGTGCAACAACACAAAACACTCAACAATCTCAAAGCCAAACTCACAGTACGAAACCCAATCAAGATCAAACCAATATCAATTCTTTAATTAACCTTAATTAGCAATGATTCAAAACCCAAGTGACAATACCCATTTCGAATAACACTGATTGTATAGTATTGATGTTATCTCCATCAAAAACACATTGCATCAAAACTCACAGGGGTTTTGAAATACCTTTAATGGTCTCCCGTAGCTACAAATTTACAATTGAAGGAATCAATTACTTACCCCAAGTTGTAGAATCAATACTGAGAATAAATCAAGGACATGCAAGCAGAGATTGAAGAAGAAGATGGAGAAGATAGAAGATGGAACCCTAGAATTTCAGAAAAGGGGAAAAACAGTTAAACCCTAAAATTGAATCGCGTATTCTCACTAAAATGGTATTCTAAACCATGGGTTTTCAACAGAAAAATAAATAAACCAGAAATCTTACTCAGATTGGTCCATTGACGTCATGTAATACGATTTCACACCATTAAGGTTTACCATCAGCAGCAAACATTGAGTTCAGATGATTTCTTCTTCGTATGTAGTCTTTTTCTTCTTCTTCCTCGTCAACTCCGTCTGATTTCCTCTCTCAGAAACCCTAACCCTAAGTCGTTGTAGCAGAGAAAGAGAGAAAGAGAGAAAGAAGCAGAAGGAAAAGAAGAAAAATGAAATGTGAGTCATGGCATACGATTTTGGGGTTTTATGTTTTTGGTGCACGTGACAAGTAGCACGTATGCCATGATGCATCCATCACCGTCTATTTATTCAATGAACGGTTGATTTGAGGGAAGGATAGGGAAGTAATTTTGAGGGGGAATCTTGACTAAAATCAACGGGTTTGACTTTTAAAGTGGGCCCTGACGGAAAAGCTAACGGATTGGCCATTATTGAAAAGTGGAAAAAAACGTGGCCGACATAGAAATTAGGCATATTTTTTTCGGACATTTTAGAAATTTGTCCTTTATGTTACTGGACCGATTTATTGCCTAAAGCATGACCTGAACGTCAGTCACAAGACTCACAACTCATAAAATTGACTCGACTATGCGAAGAAATATCGTAGATGAATCAAGGGTCCATTATCTGGCTGTGACAACTATTATTTGCGTTGAGGTATGTATGTATGACAAGACAAAACATAGTGAAAGATTGACATGAAACTTCACAAGATCATCTTCAAGATGATTTATCTTATACAAAAACCTTTTTTTCGTATTCACGTATTACACTAATGCCTCCAACTTTGTTTCGAATGATAGTATAAGTAGAAAATCAGAGTTGTGAAAGAATAAAGTCTTTGTTAGTAACCTTAAGCTAAGCTTTAGTAGATGCCTTCGTTCATTCTTCAATTTTCAACCTTCGTATATGCCAACAAATACATTTCATAAAAGTAATGTTCATTGCATTAGTTTGTTCTTGGACACAAGTTGTAGTTTCAAGCTTGGAAACAAATACCTCGCTTTAATAGATATCATAAAGTTATTATACATTATATAACAATAATGACGATTTATTTTTTGTTATATGTGACACCACATGTATCACATATTTTTAAACAAATATATATATATACAGATGAGTAAAAAGACCCTACTAATTTGGCAACAATTAGATATCCCTGAGATTTGTCTCTGAATAATTGACTATGAATAATTGGATTAAATTTGATAATAATATGTGTTAGAATCTTGCAGAGTTGAAAATTAGGGTTTTATAGAATTGAGAATTAGGAGGTATTCGTCTGATATAATTGACATGGAATTAGAGAGAGTAAGATGGATAGATGAATTGGTGTGGAGTATTTCTAGTGTTGCTGATTCTGCCCTATTATGGGGTTTCAGCAACACGGTGGATGGTGGGAGGCGACAGTGGATGGGTTAATTGTGTCAATTTCCGTGCTTGGAGTGACAATATTACATTTTTCAAGAACGACAGGCTCAGTAAGTTGTCTTCTTTCTTGATTGGGGTTTCTGATGTAGTACATATTTAGTACTGCCTTCCTTATTTATGTTTTACTTATTTAGTTCTACTCTTTACGAGTAAATCTTGTTTAACAAGACTCTTTTTCTTTCCTAGTTTAGGTTTATTTCCTTTTTTTAGTCGGTTATTTAAGCTTATATTAAAGGCCAGTTCTCTTGATGAGAAGACATCTTATTATTATTCAACTTATTACTATAATATCCAACATATATGCACCTCACTTATTACTATAATAATTCGATAAAATATTAAATATGTTGAGTTTGAGATTTACGGGCTGGCTTGTTTTGGTTGGTTTACTTACCAAGTGGAGTGGAATTATGCAATCTGGGAGTTCAACGGATAATTTCGTACTTTCTACTTCGTCTTTGCTCAAACATAACACAAAAAATTAACAAATCACAATTGTTGCTAGATACATATTATATAACAACTTTAGATGATAATTATTAAAACGAGGTATTTGTTTCCAAGCTTTAAAAATACTAGCTCGTTATATAATATTTATCATCTAAAGTTGTTATATAATGCTTTAAACATACTAACCCTAGAAACATTACTTTAATGTAGTTGTAAATTGTATTTTTCACAATACAATTTAGAAAAAAAATAATTAAAAAAATGAATTATTTGGTTGTTCCATGCACAGTTAGGCTATTAACGCATATCGACGAGTTTGCGTTAGATCGTTAATTACGTTCGTTACGTATTTGCACATCATATACACGCACATCGTTAATTATGTTTCATTAATCACATCATTTGGAGCGTCATTGCTGGTGGTGATGATGAATCTCGAAAAGCAACATCGACCTTCACTCCTTCAAAGCAGAAAGCATCAACGCCGCTGATGAAGTAGTAATTTCTCACTTCACTCAGCGGCACGATATCACGACCAGATCCTCCAGTCCAGTTAGTGGAAAAACTGGAGTCGCACGACTGATATACATTGTTTTGCAGTGTATTATAGTAAACAAAAACTGTAATAATAAGAGCTGCAAAACTAATGGATGTGGATGATGCAGCGTTGTTTGCTGGTGGTGATGGTGATGGTGTATCAACAACGGCAACATCGACCTCCACTCCTTCAAAGCAGAAAGCATCAGTGCCGCTGATGAAGTAGTAATTTCTCACTTCACTCAACGACACGATATGACAACCAGATCCTCTAGTCCAGTTAGTGGCATAACTTGAGTTGCACGACTCCTATGCACTTTTGTTCACCTCCAAAATATTGTTTTGCAGTTGATGATAACCAAAAACTGTAATAACAAAAGAGTCACAAATAATACTCCGCAACATCATTAAATCATCTTTCTATATAACAAGATAAAAACAAGAGCATAACAAAGCAATAATAATAAAAGATTATATGGTAGCTTAAACATATGTATAAATGGACCATTAGACACAAACAAGCAGCTATGTAAGACATTTAACACTAGCGACATTTCCTGAATATTTTCTAGCCATATATATCCAGAAGTCACACACGATGCTTGTGTAAGCATGTAATTACTTAAATCACTTATGGTGTTTACTTTTGCATTCAAAACTTATAGTAAAAAGCCCTAACAAACTTTAGCGAAGAATTATAACAAAATTCCATAGAACATTGATCTTGTTCAAGCTTTCGCAAGATATGCCTCTTACATCTAATATCGATGACTTTAATTATGGGGCAAGATAACAATCACAAATCCACCAAGTTACTTTTCAAAATATTCATCTGACAACTTAATATGGTTGTGTCTTCAATTCTTAAATTTCAACCTTCGTATATGCCAACAAATACAACTACATAAAAGTAATGTTTCTTGCATTAGTTAACAATTTATTTTTTTACCACATGTATCACATAAAAATTTATAATTATATATATACATATGTGAGTAAAGAAGAAATAGAAGAATGCGAAATTGGTCGATGAACTCACGTTGTATAACTCCACTCCACTTGATAAGTAAACCATTTTCATTAACAATACAGGCATCCCGCAAATATCAGACCCAACATGATCTTCGAAAAGATTCTTCTTCAATTCATCTAGAAACCCATGTGGATTCATTTAACTCAAATGCATAATAACTATGTCACGAACATTCAGAAGTAAATACTAACATGTAATATTTGTGCTTTTAATATTTCCGAATGGGTTATATGAATGTATTGCAGGTTATCAAGATTTCATTTTTGAGTCTCTTCATGAGCAGATTTGTCATGTCAAAAAATCTTAATATATATGTGGCCTCCTTATGTTTGTGGATGTTGTAGTTGAGCTACTGTATTTGATGCCGATGTGCGAATGGGACTATGTAAGGAGGAAAATATCAATTTGCAAGCTAGTCATGAGTATTATATGATTCCTTGATGCCTAATGACAGGGTTTTAGTATATTTATATGAATCTATGATTTTTGGTTTCATCTTGTATGATTTCCAGACGTGTTCGAAATACAAAAAATCACGGTCTCAATCTTTATTTCACAGATGTTAGTTTTTGTTGTTCTCTAGTCCGAGGGAATGACAACCAACGAGGGGGAGTTCTATTTTTTGAACTTGCGCTTACATAGACAGTTATGCCTTTTAATGTGTTTACCGGCTCTGATGTCAATTAAAAAAACAGGGGTACCGAAATACAACCAACTTTTCGTTTGGCCTCATGAGTCTTATGGTAAGATATGGACGATCTTAAAAATCAATATCCAAATTTGTTAACTGGAATAGGATCATAAGTGATCAGTCCAAACGCAAGACAAGTCTTGGTAAATACCTTGGATGGATTATGGACCAACTCGACGGTTACAATAACGTATTTCTAGTGTTTGCTTTAATTATATTATCAGAGATATAATGCGGAAAGTAAAACACACAATGTTAGGGCATTGTCCGGTCAAACCCACTAGCGTTGGTATGTCAAGCTAGTTGTCAGTTTTAGGTGTCAAAACACAATCTTGATTTAGCCTACTAAAGTTTAGATTTCAGAATTGGGTTATAGACAAAGTAGTAGGACCTTGAAGACGAAGACTGTGAAGATATCAATTATTCTTCATCGACAAAAGATTAGTAGAAGTTATGACTTTTATGGAAATTCTTCTATTCTACGTATTCTATCTTTCGAAATAGTCGGCTACTTTAGTAGAGATACTAATAGCGATTGAGATCGTATTCTTGTCTACATAACGATGTGTTATGTTAGTATTGGTTCCCACGAATACTAAGGTTACAAGATGCGTGAGCTAGATTCGATACCATTTTTCCATAGCAATGGTTTGCTTGCAAATCACTTCTAGGAAATGGGTGAATCCGAAGGAGTACTCTTGAGTAAGAGTCTAGTGGATTATAGTTGAGGGCGTAATAACACGTCTAAGTACTGGCCCAGCCCAGAACTTTCAGCGGATCCAGTTAAACCCTAATTCTGAATAACGGCGGTTACGAACCGGTTCGTGAACAATGACTCCGGATTTTACTCCAAGAAGTCCAGATCAGAGATGAAGTCCAGGAAGCACCTCCACAACTGCAAGATGGGACAAATTCCACCACGGAAGCACTTGAAACAATAAACATCGGAATAGATTTCCATCAGCTCCACATTATCGCTTGATGAACGTACCAGATTCATAAACATCCTGAAAGAGTACCAAGACATGTTCGCGTTGACATATGAAGAAATGCCAGGTCTCGACGAAAAACTAGTAACACATCATTTTTCCATCACCCCAGGTTTCAGACCCGTTAAGCATCAACCAAGAAATTTTAGATTCGACGTCAAGGAACAAATAAAAGTTGAAATACATAAATTTTTGGCGGCAAGATTCATCAAGCCAATCCAGCACACTACCTGGTTGGCCAGTGTGGTACCCGTTAAGAAGAAAAACGGTCAAATACGATGATGTGTGGACTTCTGGGACTTGAACAAGTGTTGTCCAAAGGACGATTTCCCACTCCCAAACATCGACATGCTCGTAGATGCTACCAGTGGACACGCCATGTTCTCTTTCATGGATGGATACAGTGGATATAACCAAATAAAAATGTATGAACATGATGCCCCGAGGACAACATGTCGGACGCCTCTTGGGAACTTGTATTATACAATCATGCCCTTTGACCTAAAAAACACGGGAGCTACTTACCAATGAGCAATGACAACCATCTTATATGATATGATGCACAAGCAAGTGGAAGATTACGTGGACGACATAGTTGTGAAGTCAAAAACCAGGACATCTCATCTGAAGGTCTTACGACAAGTGTTCAAGCGATACCGGGAATACAAGCTAAAGATTAATCCTTTGAAATGAGCCTTTGGTGTTTCTTCTGGAAAGTTTCTAGGGTTCCAAGTAAGAGAAGAAGGAATCAAAGTCGATCCGTCGAAGACTCAAGCTATCACCACCAGGCCTCCACCGAAAACAGTAAGAGAACTGAAAAGCTTTATGGGGAAAGTGTCCTCCATCCGTCGCTTCGTCCCAGGGCTTGCCTAATTTTTGGCTTCATTCACTCCATTACTGAAGAAAGAAGCCAGTTTCGCATGGTCACCTGTTCAACAAGAAGCATTTTGAAAGACTCAACAGTTGCTCTTGTCACCAGCAGTCATAAAGCCTCCCGTACGAGAACGATGTTGCGATTAAAGAACTTCAAACTCATCAGCTTCAACAAAGATGTGGTTGTTAGCACCACTATCAGCATACCAAGGATCTTTGTCAAAAATATCAGCAGCAACAAATATGATACTTAAATTTGGTGGTGGTGTGATCTACCTTGACATGAGAAATTGAGTATCTGATTACAATAAGAGCTTCATGACCAACATACTAACAGATCTGACACACTGGTTTGTTACTACTGAAATTTCTTCTACCAACAGATCTGTTAAAAATAACAGGATTAGGATATCTGCCTCTATAACCACCATAGCCACCACCTCTGGAATATCCTCAATAAGCTCCTCTTTGGTGAGAATAATTTGGTCTGGATTGTGAAGTACAAGATACAAAATCTTCAGAGTCATTAAGTTTTTTTGTGCTGTCACCAACAACTGCTTCTTCACTCAATAAGCTGTTGTGTAATTCAATACAAGTAACTGGTGGATGCCCATGCCTCATCGCATCAGCAAAAGGAATATATTCATCATTTAAAGCCTTAAGAGTAATAACAACAAGATCCTTATCTGGAACAGGATCACCAGCAACAACTAATTGGTCTGACAAGGTTCTAATTTCATTTACCATAGCTGGAATAGACTTCTCACCTTGAGTCAGAGAAAGTAATCTTGTGCACAATTGAATAGAGTGAGTAGAAGAAGAGCTGCCAAATCAATGTTCAATACTTTGCCATAGATCATGAGATGTAAACAATGACTGAATCTGAAATTATGGAATGCAGCCACATTAGTATTGTAGCATTTTCGATCTTTCCAGTCAATGTAAAGTGGATTTTCCACACCATTAGCTTGATTACGCGGATTAGTATATTGTGGTGGACATGAAAAAGATCCATCAAGATACTTCATGAAGCGGTATCTCTGAATAACAGGCTGAAGTAGGTTCTTCCAAGTGATGAAATTATCCTCCTTAAGGTTCAGAGTACCAAAATTATAAAGTTGATTCAATGGAACCTGAGAAAACGAGTTCGTAAGTGGATTTTCATTGTAGATGTACGAGTAGAAAATCTGCATAGGTACTCGAGGTACCACATCCATCAGATCTACTCGCACATACAATTTTTAGTTGTGTTTAGCAGTCCGAAGACAACTAGAACAGCATCGAAGATACTGTGAACAGTAATTAAAGGCTAAATAAAGCAATGAAGATAAGATATAAGAAGACTTTCTATGTATTTCTAATGCTGAGATTACATGAATTAAACCCTAAGGAACCAGAGGAGATTACAAACCTAATCTCTCCCTTGCTACTTAGGCTCAACTAAACAAGAATCCAACCCCTACAACGTTTTCCAAGCTCGCCTTATATAGGCCGAGCTTGGGTGGTTTACAGCTAATAAAGACAAGAGACTCAATCGTGGTGGTGTCAGTTTCTGTCGAGTAAGGCGGTTTTAAGCACCGAGGCTAATTCCTGGGCTTCGGTCCTTTGACGTAGTCCGAACCCTTTCCCTCCGAGTCTTTTACTTCGCTCATGCGTAGCTTCTTTCCGTTGTCAGTCCGAGACATCGCTGCCGCTCTTCTCGGTGTGGTTCTCTCGGCATGGTTACGTTCCCTGGATGCGAGACACGTGGTCCGACGGGTTTTACCCCCTACAATAGAAGTAGATCCAAATTCAGTAATCATAAAAAAAACAATCCAAAAATTAGTAGCAAGAGAAGAAAGATCCTCAAGAAAGATCGAGAAAAATCAGATCTAGATGATCAAGAAATGCCACAGAAAAGTAGATCTGAGAAGAGAAAAATATCAAGAAACACAAGAAGAATGTGTGAATACCAACTAATCGAAGAGTAAAAGGAGAAATTGAAACCAGTAACTCAAGAAATTGACTGTTGAATATGTAAAAACACCATTAATGGACCGAAGTGAAGCTGTAAAGCTTAAGAAATGACGTCTGTTACCATAGTGAAACTCTTATTCGTTGATAAAACACACAAATGAGATCTTCTCAGAGTTACATAAGAAGAGTACAAGCCAACTACTTATAGTGGCAGAGAAGACAGTTGTAAACCTGACAGAAACGGATAGACCAATAGGAAAATAACAGTTGGAGAAATAACAACCCTAGGATGACAACAAACACACCTGACACACGTGTGTAGATGACACACTTACAACTGACAGCTAACAGACGGTTGAACCCAACGTTTACCTTAACAATTTAACAATAATTCCATTAAAACCAACCTTATGTAATCAAGATTTTGGATTCCTAGGAATCCAATTCTTCCCAAAACAATAGATTTCTATTGTATTGGTCTAGTAGTGCAATGAAATTGGATTCTTGGATAAAAACAAAGGTAATTGAATTATTTTAACCAAACATTAGTTTTTGGGATTGAATGGATTCCAGGAATTGGATTACCCCATAATTAAATTTCCAAGAATCCAATTCTCCTAACCTAACGAGGTGTAAGAGGAACTCCATACATGAGATTTCCGCGAAGCTGCTACAGGGCCACCAGGACTGTCCACCAGGCTCTCCCCCGCCTGCGTGGCGCAACCCCATTGGCCGGTGGAGCAGCAGGGGGCCCCGCCCAGGGTTTCATCACCCAATCAAAAACTGCCACGCCTGGGGGAGAGCCTGTTGGTGGACGGATCCGGTGGGCACTTAGCATTTTCGAGATTTCCGTCTTAGCCTCTTAGGCTGGTGCAGACTGCTCAGGGGGCAGACCAATGCGTGTATCCATTATCAAAATACAGACTGCAGTTATCTGTCGATCATATAGAACCGACAGTATAATATATACACCGTCAGTCAAACACCCTCGGTACAAATTTTGCTTCTTCCTAGGAATAGGAAGAATCAGAAAAACTGCAACTTTCTCTCTCAGAATACAGCAATGAATCACTTAAAGCAAACCCTTCGAGCTGCTTCATCTTCTTCAATCTCATGGAAACCTGTAACAAATCTATCCCCTTCTTTTTTACTCTCATTGATTCTGTCTCTGCACTTGCAGACAGAGAAGTTGCAACAAACAATATCTTCAGAGATTTCGAAATCAGGAAAGACCCTTCACTCAGGTGATACTTCCACTGTAAGATTACTCCCAGCATTGGCAGGAGAAGGTAGATACTTTGTATTCAATGGTAGAGAAATTCCAGCATCAATTGATTTCACCAAAGAATCACCCCTTTGCACAACATTGTCAAGGAATGGGGTTAGAGTTAGAACTGTGGAACATTTACTATCTGCCCTAGAAGCTCTCAATGTTGATAATTGCAGAATTGAAGTCACTGGGGCTGATGAGGTAGGTAAAAATGGGGTTTTTAATTTGTGTTTTAATGGAAATGTTTATTTGGGTAGTTCTGAGTAAGTGTTATGTTGTATGTAGGTTCCTCTGTTAGATGGGTCTGCTAAGGAACTGGTTGAAGCAGTAGATAAAAGTGGTTTATCTGTTTGTAAGGATAACAATGGAAACACAAAGGAGAAATTAGCACCCTTTGTAAATGAACCTGTTCATGTCTGGAGGAACGATTCTTTTATAGCTGCTTTTCCGTCTCCGAGAAGCTGTATTAGCAATGGAATCAAGGTTCCTCAGGTATACACTTTCCTACCTTGATAGTTGATACACTTTGTAAGTCGAAGTATGTCAGGGATTTTTATACATCCAGGATAGATTCAAAGTGATTGATGTATTGTACTGTGATTACTTCGTTGTTGCAGGTACCATCTATTGGATGTCCGTGACTATCATCAATCAACATGGATGACGAGTCTATCTATGTGAAGGAAATTGCTTTTGCAAGAACGTTCTGCATTTATGAAGAGGTTTGTTTCTGTGTTACTTGCATATTTTCTTTGTCAAAGATGCTTGAATATGATAAGTAGGCAGTAATTCGACAGTATCCGTTCATATCTATATAGTTCTGTATACCTGAAATTACAATAAAGTTTTGCCAGGTAGAAATGGACTCATTAAAGGGGGATCAGCTGAAAACGCCATAGTTTGTTGGTAAGCTACGTTTTATGATTATTGTGGATGAGATATTATTCCCATATGCTGAGAGTGTAAACAACTGTGCACACACCCTTTGGTAGTTGGACGGTCAAGGTAACATTGTGACCATGGGGCCATCATGATAGGGGTACGCAATGAGGGAATTGTAGTATGTTTTTAGCTTTCCTATTCAGGATCCTTGTTCTTCCCCTGCCTTTTACATATTGAGCTTCCATATCTAGTGGTTGTTAGTTAATACCAGTCATGCCTTGTCCTCTCATTTGATATGAACTAAAACAGACTGTTGTCCACTTTCTCAGAATTCACTCTTGACTGCATTTGACTAGTTATCAACCACTTCCACAACGAAAAACATTTTCGCTCGTATTTGCACTTCACTACAAGAAAAAGGTGTGTGTTATTCTGTGCACACGCAAATGAATCACATGTACTATAGGTCCCTTGATCACTCACTGTTGGAAGTTTTATAGCTAACTTCTTGCGGAAGTACTGATGGAGGGAAATCTTGGCAATGGTTACTCTCATATTTTGACAGATTTGGAAGGCCAAAAATAGGGTAGTGATAGTCTGATAGTCGAAATCTATGTTATAAGTTAATCCTCTATAAGGCAGTTAAAAGGTTTACTTACTATTTTATATAACCAGGATAGATTCAAAGTGATTGATGTATTGTTATGTGATTACTTCATTGTTGCAGGTACCAGCAATTGGATGTCAATGGCTATCTTCCATGAAGATGCCTGAAGAATCTTTCTATGCGAAGGAAATTGCTTCTGCAAGAACGTTCTGCATTTATGAAGAGGTTTGTTTCTATGTTACTATTATCAGACTAGTTTTTCCTTTGTCAGAGATGCTTCAATATGATAATTTTGTATTTTGACATGGACATATGCATGTTTAGAGCAAACCCAAATTTGGGTTCCCATTTGGGATTTGGTGCAAATTTCTACAGCCACCAAACCATAAAGCAGACGCAATTTAAATTCGGGTAAAGCATAAGACGTGATTGTAATTCACGTTGAAAAATTAAACGCCAACTAATTTCATGTAAAGGAAAACGTTTTTGAAATTCATGTTCACCATAAAACGTGAAATATAATAACGTGTTTGGAAGCTTTCTAAACGTGAAATAGAATCACGTTAAGTTTGAAAACGTGAAGTAACACCACGTATTTCATGAAATACCACCACGTTAACTGTTAACGCATTCCTTAATCACGTTTGTCCTGTGAGCGTGATTGAACATCACGTATTCCTGACGTGATTTAAGCTTATGTTGTTTTACACTGGCGTAATAGTTAACATCGTTTCTGCTTTCGACGCTTTTTAAGACAGCGTTTTCTGTTCTGTGTCAGATACATGGGAAAGATGAAAGAGACAATGAATTTTAGGCTTCCAGGATCAGTCATCATGCTCAGCTTTTTTTTATCTCTTTTCATTTTGTGGTACATTAATAAGCATCCTTCTAATAAAACACAGTTATTTGGTAGTATCCATTCATATCTTTATAGTCCCCTTTGGCTGATCTAATAAAATTTTGTGTAGGGGAAAGATTACGTCAAGCTGGACTCATAAAAAGGGGGTCAACTTAAAACGCTATTGTTTGTAGGTAAGTTATGTATTGTGTGGATGCAATACTATTTTCTTTTCTACCCGACTGTTGTGGATGTGATTTTCCATATGTTGAGCGCGGGTCCATAGTTGTTTACAGTCTCAACATATGGAAATAATATCAGTGGTTATATATATATGGTAACATCGTGACCGCGGGTCCTTCGTGGTTGGGATTCCACAGTACGGGAAATCTTTTAAGTCGGTTAGCTTACATCCTTTTGAAATATGTTATTATGCTTTCCTCTTCCACTCAGGATCCTTGATCTTCCCTGCCTTTTATATTTTGTGCTTCCATATCTAGTGGTTGTTATTGTACCAGTCATGCCTTGCCATCTCATTGAACTTAAATTGTTCCAATGTCTCAGAGTTTACTCTTGATTGCATATCACTTGTTATCAACCACGATGAAAACCATTTTCTCTCCTACATGCACTTTGTTCTACAAGGGAATGTGTTATTAAACTAGTGAAACATGTTTTTGTCTCCTTAATAGAGATTTAGGGCCTTTTTATCTTGTTATTATGATGAGGTCTCATGTTTCGTAATATGTAAAGAGTTGTTCTGATTTTCTTGCCTGTTTCTTTCCATTTCAAAGCGTTTTTAGGTTGATATGTGTGAATTATCGTTCTGTGCAGGGCTACCATGGAGATACGTCAACAACTTTCTTTTGTGGCAATGGTAACGATGATGCGCAGAATCTCGTTCAGGTAAATCTCTTGAGGCTGCTAAGTAGGTCATTCATGGGGTGTATTGGGCATCTCTATGTTATGGCACGTGTCTTAAAGCATATTCTCTTAGTTTTTTGTTTTACAATAAACTCTTCCCTTCATTGATTACTTTCTACTGTCTCGAAAAAATCTTAATTGAGTATTGAGAAGTGTGAGGTCAAAATCCAATTTCGTAGTTGTTTGGGTTTTATCTATAATTTACGTATCTGGGTTCTGCAATATTCAGCCTCATGCAGACACAGCATTTCAAACGGTTCATATACCTTGTTTTACAATTTTACATTCAGCTTTACATATGAGTTCAATTTGTACTAAATTGTTACTTCTTCTTTAGTTCTAGTGAAGGTTGGTTGAATCCACCATTGCGCTTCAATGAACCTTGCCAGCACAAGGTATTAGATCTGGTCGGGGACCTATCTGTTCTTTTAGAGAATGGTAATCAAGGTTTTCCTGTTGCACATATTGTTGCTTACAAGGTGTGCTTCTCTTCTCTTCTCTTCTCTCTTCTCATATCATTTTTTTTTTTTGAGATTAGGAAATGAAAGTCAAAATTGTCAAAAGCCTCTTCCATAGGAATTTTAAGCAACCTAAGAAAAACAACTTTCCAGGTAGTACTGTTTACTATTTCTACTAAGATAGCAACTTAAGATACTCCGACTATTTTTTGGATTTTTGAAACAGATGATCTGATAGTAGTTACAGTAAAAAACATACTATAAATTGAAACTGTAGTGTAAATGCTACCTCACGAAAACTTGTGTTGAGGTAAAGGCAGGACTGTAGGGATAAGTCATCCCAAATTTACAAAATTGGAAGGTAAATAGTTGTCTGAGCATGCTCTTTATGCCCACAATTAGAACCAGAGAGTATGGTAGCTGTGAGTTCCTTTGAAGGCCTTGGATAACAACATATTGCAGAATGTGCAATAAGAACATTGCGTCTGTTGGTCATATGCTACCCACTTCTCTGATGCGGTGGCTATTCTAGTTATACCTCAATAACCAAAGATGCTCCATCCCTCTCTGTCAAAAATGTTATAGCTGACTTCTTGCGAAATGCGGATTTGAGGAGTCTTGGCAATGAGTACTTGGATAATTTGCCAGGTTTGGAGGGCCTAAATTAAGTTAGTGTCTCAGTCACCATGTGCAAGTCGATTTCTATGCTTATCCTTCACAAGGCAGTTAAAAGGTTTAGTCCATCCCAATGGTCATTCAGTTAAAAGGTTTAGTAGCTGAGAACTGTGTAACACTAGGACTGCTTCGCAGATCAAGAACTCCGTGATTGCCAGAATAAACGGGACTGAGGGATAACACATGCTATGCAAGAACTGAATTCATGAGCATTTTCATTATCTAAGTTTTAACTGCAGGGAATATGTTTATATGCAATTCTTCTCAACTAAGCATTTTTTTTTTAACGTGTCATGCTCTCTAGAGTCTGGTTTGTGACAATGATTTTCTGTCCTAAAGTAGAGAATTATATCCCTTACATATTCACATGTTTCCGCTTCAACTATTGGTTTCTCATTTTTCTTGCTTGAACTTTAAGTGGAAAAACTTTGATGATGATGATACAGGGAGGTCATTCTTACACGCAGAATTTGTTTGCCGTTTTACTGGGTAAATCACTCGAGGAAGATAGCCTTCTATTGACACCCAAGATGGATGTCTCCACCAGATGCTGAACTGACAGAGCAAACCCAAGGTTTTAAATTTCACCTTGTTGCAGGATATAGTTCTTTAGACCAAATGAAGAAACCATGACAAGTAATTCTATGGTTGAGGCATAGAAATGCGTTTACTAAACAACGTTGGCTGGCTGGCTCCATCCATCTTCCTTTAATTAGCAGTGGATCCAAAACATTGAGCTAATGGCACAGTACAATTTTCTAACTTAATATGAAAATTGATCATGCAAGTTAAGTTAAATCGAAACAAATTAAAGCTAAGAGCTTAAGCTTTATGGGCTTTTTTTTTTTTTTTTAAATGGATTATTTATTAATCAGAATCAAAATCAACAGAATTACAAGAATACAAGCTGGCTCCAATTTTATTTATTTTTTTTCTTTTTTTTTGATAAAGATCTACTTTAAATATTGAATTGTTGTAACATTTAGCTAAAATATTTTAATTTGATTCTGGAAAGTGAGAAACTGTAACATCTTGAATTGCTGTAAGTTTGGCTAAACCACCGTACTCCTCCGGTAAAGTATCCTCTCCGATTTCGTTTCTGAATTTCTTTCGTTCTTCTTCGCCATTCCCCACTATAACTATCTGGACACATGCATATATCACGATTCATCAACACCAACAAACACCAAACTACCAAAACCCAAAGCATCGTGCCTTATGTGAAAATGTAAGATTACTTACTTTCTCCAGGGTCGTTTTCTCTAAGAAAACAGAAATCATCTTCCATATACTAACAAAGAACCAGGGCATACTTATTATATAACACTTCGCCAATCTCTCTGGATAGTAACTCTGCAAAACTTATCATGCTTCATCAGTATCACAAAATATGAACAGCCAATTGAGAACAAAATGCGACTTGCCAGTTGAAGCAACATACATATTCTTGCGTAAAATGCCGATCGGTTATGAATTGGATGCCCATACTCATAGCTCTACATGGGCTACCTCTTTGTTTAAGTAAACATAAAATGGATCATTTCGCCCCCACCCATGACTCTTTTCATATGAAGGTTAGATTGGGTGCTCACCATATTTGTGGGGGTCTTGAAAAAATCACAGTCGGCATGCTAAATTTCATCTTAAACCATGCCGACTGTGATTGTTTTCAAGGCTTCCACAAATACGGTGAAATCTTCTTTCATATACCCTCATGTTACTTTCCTCAATTTACTCTCATTGTGAGTTCCATATGCATTATCATTTTAACCGGTCCCAATTTTGTGGTGTAAAGTTTTATGACCAAGTGCATTACCAATTAAGCATTAATGTTGGCTCCATCTGCCTTTATTTAGCAGTGGATCCAAAACATTGAGCTAATGGCACAAAATACATTTTTTCTAACTTCATATGAAAATGGGCAGAACATAAACACAGCTAAATGAATCCAAAATGAAGTTAATCACCTGCAAGAATTGAAATCCAGTAATCAAAGCACGAGGATCAACATTTTTGTACGTAATGTTTCCCAAATCCAGAATCGCAAGCAGCTTCTCGTCCCCTTTCTCTTTGCCCTCCATGAAAGAGCTTCAAAATTTAATCCATGGTCTGTCAATAACTTGCAATTGTTTTGCCTAAAACACTCAAAATTGTAATTTCATTTACTGGTCTTACCTTGCAATTGACTTGTCCAAAAAATGTACCACAAACTCTGCATATATTGAAATGAAAAAATAACAAGTCAAATAGTGTGCAACGAATGATTTTACAAAAGCAACATAGAGAAATGAATGAATAAAATTACTCTTAAATTGGAGTTGATCTTTGGATGAGAAATGTTTATTAGTCTTGACAATCACAACAGGATGGTGATGGTGTGCATTGCTAGAAGGTATCTGCAAATAAACTTTATTAGAAGCCAATTCATCTGGTACTTCACTCTCAGGAATGAAACCCAATGGCAGAAAATCATCCCTCCATTTTTTCCATTGAACAAACATTTTGGCAGCCTTTTCTATGTCCATTGATCTTGCTATCAAGAACCTCATAAGTGTCAAATCATTGTAGTTCTGTTACAAAACATGACAAAACCATCAAGAGTTAGAAACACTCGTACGATAATAACCCTGCTGGTCAAATTCAGAGAGGATGAAATTAGTATTTTGGCTTACCTCAGTTGAGCATCCAAGCTTTTCAAGTGATTTCCTCATTTGGGTTACTGCAGTTTCCTGTGCCTCCATTTGTTGTTTTGCAGAAAGAAGGAGAGAGTCAAGTAAGGTAACGGTGTTAGACAGCACAGGTGAGGAGAGCCGTGCACCACATAAATATGATTGACACTACGAGAGAGATGGATGGGTATCTGGGTTGCACAGACGCGCCGATTTTGGGCCCGAGTCCGCGTCGGACTCGTGTCGGACGCGGACGCGGACACGACACGCATACGACGCGGTCAACTCAGTCAACTCGGTAAACTCTCTACTTTGAAGTGATAATTTAGTATGTTCTCCCTTGAGATTGGAACTCTCAAGGTCATAATCCCATCTAAGGAGCTTAACCATTGAGCCATTCACGCTTTTGTGTGTAGGTTGTATAATTTCACCATTTTATACTACTTCTCCTAGCATTAATTTCATATATTAGTATAGTTAAATTATATATTTACTAAATATATAAACGTGTCCCCGTCCTACCATTTTGAGACCTCGCTCGTGTCCGCGTCCGTGTCGTGTCCGCGTCT
>JAJJMA010154070.1:40894-77878 GCA_023529015.1 Papaver nudicaule
CATGCACATTACAGATGGTCTTGGAGATGAATATGAGTCTTTTGTGACTTCTTGTGAGAATAGAGATGTTCCTTACACCTTTGCAGAGATGAAGGCAAGACTCTTGGCTCATGGACAAAAAATAGCCAAGAAAACTCAGATGAACAGTTCAGTTTTTGATTCTCAAGGTGCATTGTATGGTGCTGGAAGAGGTAATGGATATAATGGTACTGGCAGAGGAAATGGAGGTGGCAGAGGTAATGGACACAATGGAAGGAGTAATGGGTTACCAGTGGTGGTAGAGGTAATACTAGTTCTGGTTATCAGAATGGAAGTTCATCTTCTGGGAATACTGGTGATAGTAAGAGGATTGACTATTCATCTGTTGAGTGTCAAATGTGTAGAAAGAAATGTCACTTTGCAAGTAGATGTATTTTCAGATATTATCCTCCTGCTGGTAGTAGTTCTGCAAGACAGGCTAATGTTGCAAATGTCAATGAAGTCAGTGATAATTCTTCAACACAAGATGCTGGTGCTGGTGCTCAAGCTTTTACAAGTTATAATATGACTCCTTCTAATCCTTCAAGTTCACATTTTTGGATTTCTGATTCTGGAGCTACAAGTCACATGACTGGTGAGAAGAATTTATTGCAGCATACTTCTCAATACAAAGGAAAAGACACTGTCAGAATTGGAAATGGTGAGTCTTTATCAATTGTTTTAACTGGTTCTACAAAACTTAACACTGACGCCACATTGAGATTAGAAGATGTTTTAGTGGTTCCAGCTATGAAACATAATCTGTTATCTGTAGGGAAATTTACAACTGATAATTCATGCTATTTTAGATTGGATCCTTATGGATATGAGATTAGGGACTACCATACAAATGTCTTATTAGCTAAAGGCCCAATTCAGAACAATTTATACCCTATATCTTCATATGTTTTACAACATGATTTTTCATCAATATCAGCTTCTTCAGAGATATGGCATTCTAGATTGGGTCATCCATCTTCTAAGATTGTTCAACAACTTCAGACTCAGAAATATATTATGCTTAATACTCCAAAATCTGATTTTTTGTGTCATCCCTGTCAGTTAGCTAAAAGTAAGAGATTACCTTTTTCCCTGTCTGACACCCAAACCAACTCTCCATTGTCACTAATTTATTGTGATGTTTGGGGTCCTGCTCCAGTACAGTCAATATCTGGTTTTAGATACTATATTCTCTTTGTGGATAACTTTAGTAGATACCAGTGGATCTATCCTATGGAGGTTAGAACTGATGTCTACAATGTTTTCAACATTTTCAAAAACAAACAGAGAATATATTTTAAACTAGAATTACAGCTTTTCAAACTGATGGTGCTGCTGAGTTAGTGAAGGGTTTGTTCAGAACTTATTTAGAGAAATCTGGTATTCAAATAAGAATTTCTTGTCCTAAAACTCCAGAACAAAATGGTCTAGCTGAGAGGAAACATAGACACATTACTGAGATGGGTAATACATTAGCATTCAATGCTCATTGTCCTAATGAATATTGGTATGATGCCTTTTCTACTGCTACTTTTCTTGTTAACAGAACTCCTACTCCTATTTTGGGTAATAAAACTCCTCTTTAAGTGTTATTTGATGAAGTTCCAGATTATACTTTTTTGAAGAATTTTGGCTCAGTGTGTTATCCTTTCTTGGGTCAATCAAGGGATGATAAGTTGTCACCAAAATCAGTGAGATGTGTTTTTTTAGGATATAACAATTTACATAAAGGGTATAAGTGCTATAATCCAGAAACTAGAAAGTTACATATTAGCAGACATGTGGTGGTGTTTTTCAGAAAAAGAGTTTTATTTTCCAGGTTCAAAAGTTGTGAGTTTTTCTGAACCTATTTCAAACTCATCTGAACCATTTATAACTGAAGATTCATCTGTTTCTGAACCTTTGCCAACATCTACTGTCATTACAAGGTCAAAACAAGGAATTTCAAAACCAAAATCTTTTCCTGATCATGTGACTTTCAGTACAATCAAGCATCCTATTCCCAGTGCTTATGCATCTTTACTTGAGTCTGTGTTTGAGCCTAAAAGCTATAAAGAGGCTGCAGAAGATCCAAGGTGGGTTCTTTCTATGCAGGATGAATGTGAAGCACTGTATAGAAATGGAACATGGGAGTATGTTCTTCCTGAACCTTGGATGAATATATTAGGGAATAAATGGGTGTTTAAGGCTAAGTTAAAGTCAGATGGTAAGCTAGATAGAAGAAAGTCAAGACTTGTGGCTTTGTTATATAATCAACAACATGGAAAGGATTTTGAAGAGACATTCAGTCCAGTTGTTAAATCACCAACAGTAAGAATAGTTTTGACTTTATCTATTAGTAAAAACTGGGTGATTAAGCAGTTAGATGTGTTAAATGCTTTCTTACATGGTTATCTTACTGAGGATGTGTATATAGTTCAACCTAAAGGATTTGTGAATCCTAAGTATCCAAATCATGTCTGCAAGTTAAAGAAAAGATTGTATGGACTGAAACAAGCACCAAGAGCTTGGTTTCATAGATTCAATACTTTTCTTCTTCAGTTTGGTTTTATCAGATCTTCATGTGATTATTCTTTGTTTGTCTTCATCAAGGGTTCTGAGATGCTTATTCTTCTTTTATATGTTGATGATATAATACTTACTGGGAGTTCTGCTGCTTTGATTGATGATTTGATAAAAGCTTTGAGTGCTGAATTTGCAATGAAAGTACTTGGTGATTTGCACTATTTTCTGGGTGTAGAAGCTGTTAGGACTGTTGATTTTATTGTTTTAACACAGAAAAAATATACTCTGGAATTATTATCTAAATCTAATATGTTAGAGTGTAAAGCTTGTGACACACCAGTAGTAAAGCATGCAAGAGCTTCAATACATGATGGGGCGTTACTAGAAAATCCACTGGAGTACAAGTCTATTGTTGGTGGTTTGCAGTATCTAACTATACTAGACCTGATATTTGCTATGATGTTACATATGTTAGCCAGTTTATGCATGCTCCAACAGATGTACATTTACTGTTGGTGAAGAGAATTCTAAGGTATTTGAAAGGGAGTATTGGTGTTGGTATTACTCTCAAAAACTGTAATTTTAATAAGATCATAGCTTACACTGATTCAGATTGGGATGGTTGTCCAGATACTAGAAGGTCTACATCAGGGTATGCTGTTTTTATGGGTTCAAGCTTATTTTCTTGGTCTAGCAAAAAGCAACCAACAGTATAAGAAGTAGTGCAGAAGCAGAGTACAAATGTTTGTCTGTAACAACACCAGAGTTGGAGTGGATAATTAAATTGTTTAAAGAACTGCATATAAGTGTTGAACTGCCTATACTCATGTATTGCGACAATACTAGTGGTATTAGTATGGCTAACAATCCTGTTTTTCATTCCAGGACAAAACACATAGGAGTTCAGTATCATGTGGTCAGAGAACTTGTGGAAGCTGGATTAGTTAAAGTTCTTCATGTTAGTTCAGAAAATCAAATTGCATATTTTTTTACTAAAGGCCTATGTTTTCCTGCTTATTCGTATTTGTTGCATCAACTGCTGGGGACTATTACAAGTTCTAATGATGCTGCTATTACTGAAGATTCAAGCTCTGAATCTGTTGCAATTGGTGTGCTAGATGTTTCAAGTTTTGATGGTGTTGTTATTACTGAAGAGTTAAGCTCTGCATCAACAATTTCTCCTGCTGATACTGCTCCAGATTTTTCTGTGTATGATTTGTTGGGTTTCTCCAGAGAAGCAACACCTTGTTTTACTTCTGACATTACTTAGTTTTCTGTTAATGTGTTTAGTTCTGTATTACAATTCTTTATTATTGACTAGTATCGAATTGAGGGGGAATATTAGTGATACTGTATAAGTCAAGGGTTAAGTCAGTTGACTGAAAGTCTAGTCTGTTCTATCGGTTGTCTGTAACCGACAGACTAGTTGTCTCCCCTTTATAAGCTGTTGCATTTATTTATTTGTAACGTCCGAAAACCTTTTGTCTGAATAACAGAAAACATCTTCTTCTTCATATTTTGTCATGTAGCTTCAGTAACACCCACAACTCACAACAATCGGTTGCCCACCATTCTTGCTTCTAAATCCCCACAAACCCTGGCTTAGTCTTCTTGGCAACAACAAAGAGTCATTCAGGGATTTTAAAAACATGTTGTGTGTGTGTAGCCGCTGAAGGAAATGTGTGACTGCCTTTGGTTTCTAATCCCTTGTGAATCTCCTTTCCTGCAATAACTTCATACACAGACAACAACCCATCTGTTTAATTCATCCAAAGATGCAGAAAACACTTCTCAAACTCAGTCATCCATAGACGACAGCAACTTCAATCCTTTCCTGTTTTCTTCTCCATTTTCTTGCTCAAACCAACCCCAGAACTAAATAAAACTCGAACCCAACTGCCCATTTGACCTTGTCTTCGAAACCCTCTTCAAATCCTCGGCAAAACTGGCTAAAAGAACTGTCGCAAACATGGTCTGAACTCAGTTGGAAACTTTGCCGCGTCTGGAAGAAAACTGAACTGAAATTAAAGAAAACCCGACTGAAGTTAACAACTGGTGGTAGCCCCGATCCAAAACTCATCTGCCTCGATGTTCCTAAGTGGCTGCTTCTTAATAGCCCTTAACACTGGGTGCTCCAGTAATTCTCAAGCTGGTTGTCCCCTCAGTAAAATGACTGCCCCTTAGCCAATTTGCTAGCTTTCACTCCTTTTCTTCAACATGACTCCAAATTAGCTACAAAACGCAAACAAAGCGTAAAATGCAACTAATACAACCAAAATAGCAAAGAAAGCATAATCAATTAATATAATTAGAGAGGTGTTTTAGACACCTATCAAATACGCAGAGGAGTCGACCAAAGGAAAACTAGAAAGATCGGGAAACGAAAATTGCTGAAAGGAATCTTTTTCAAAACATAGAGTGTTATCATAGTAATAAGGCATCATCGCTATTTATAGGAGAAAGATAATGAAATTACCCCTGACTTTAATACTAGATTTAATGAAGAGTCGGTGAAGAACATCAAGAAATTGATGAAGAAGACATTCGAGATTAGAGCTTTAAGAAGAAGGAAAAACAAGCAACAACATGTCACCATCACGGATCATTCCCTCCAAAACTGCTATAATGGTAAAATATATTAAACTATTCAGGAAAAAATGAATATTTCATGTCGGAATAATAAAACAGACGTAACAACAATCTAGACAACCCGAAAGGGAAATAACTATCATATGAAGTGATCATGGAAAAAAAATAGGGAAGAATAGGGATACTCATCCCACTAGCACCCTAAAAAACATACTCATAGAATAACCCGCTACTGAAGCACAACTGACTAGGGAATGAGCCTACACCAACACACGATGAAGTCATTCGAAGCAACCGACTAAGGAACCAGCCAGCATCAACAGGAATCAGAAGCATCCACGCAAGCATCAGAAGTTCAGCATAATCTCCGCCGACCAATCATCTCGAGGTTCATAAAAAAATGGCAGATTATGGGTGCCATATTTCGTATGTACCCTAAAAGTCATAACAACAATCGCCCGCTAGAATGTAAGGGCGGAGGATCATATGTGACCCCGCGCCTAGTCCATATAATAGATTACGGGCGGAGAAAATAGCCTCCACGCCTTAGAGTGTACTGTAACCGATACCGTCGGACCCTAGCACCCTTTGCATAGTGGAGGGAGGAATGTAACCGACATGGTGTGAATATGTTGTACAATAGCACTGATCGCTGGGGGGTCTGTCCCCAACGATCTCTTTAAATAGAGACCCTCTACTCCCAAAGAGGGGATACCAGGTCATTCATGTCAATAAAGAATACCTTCACTCTTATCTCGTCTGTGTTCTTTGTGTTAGTTCTACTTGGCTGTATTGTTTGGAATTTCCAGCAATTACAATACTAACACAACCATAACGTCACCTACTATATTTCGAATGATAGAATAAGTATAATAGTCCATAAGTCACAACTCCTACTAACCTTTTTGTTGATGAAGATATAAGGATGTCCTCGTATTAAGATCCGGTCTTCATCTTCAAGGTCTCACCTACTTAATCTAATTCACGTATCCGAAATCTGATTTCAACAAACTAAGTCAGAATTGTGTTTTGGCATCTAAACATGACATACCAACTTTAGTAGGTTTGGTCGAGGAATGCTCTAACACTTACCGAACGTCCCAGTATTTAATAAAGTCACAAAATACAACAAGTGCTTATTCGACACTTCCAGTATATTCTGCAGACTGACTAGCTATATGGATGTATCCTGATAAATACACATCAAATTTGTTCTCCCTCTCGGCATTGTTTTCGAGGTTGCGCTGGTTTCACTATATCATTTGTTTCCATGTCTAAATTCAGTAGATTTTCAGTTTATACCATTTTTAACTAGATAAATCTCATCATTTAAATGGACGGTATTTTTCATTTTTATCTACATAGTTCATTTTCTTTTCTTTTTTCATAATTGAAATTGCATGCTTTCGTCTGTCCTTATTGATGTACAATGTCTAATGTAAATCCAACTACAGGTGGAACTAATGGTTCAAAAACTCAGAGGTTTAGTAAATGCTTGCAGGATTTAAGTGGCAATAATGCCATAATTTCTATGCTGAATATGCTGATGAGTACTATATAAGTTTGTCACCGTAATATACTTTTTGGTACCAATTGGTCAGTCTAATTGTGAAAGGTAGTGTTAACATGTTTTTTGTCAATGATTTTAGGAATACTAGATATTTAAGAGTTGTTCTACCAACTTTGTTTTATTGATTTATATCTGCAAGAATTTCATTAAAGTAAAAAAAACGTTGCAAACGTGGTAGGAAGCAGCATATTAGACTTCTGTTAAAGGAAAGAAAGGGATTTTAGCACACCCGTCTGTTTTGTCTCATCCTTGTGCACACACTTTAACTGCAAAACAGATGCAATGGTAGGATTGGAATATTTTTTTAATCTGAAGTTTTAAAATTAATGTTACATTTCAATTAGATTTTATTTCTCTCGTGGGGAGTGTTATTTTTTCTTTGTTACATCCTGTTATATACAAATCATATAGTGATTAACTGTTTCATCAGATGCACTTAAAAGAATATTTGTTTTTGCATTTTAATTAACAGAAGCTTTGGGACCAATCTATGTTATCTATTGTGTGTGTATGTCATATGCGAGTGTAACTGCGGAGTACACACGACTTATGCATATGTACCTGTCGGGTATGTATGCACATGTTTGTATGCCGTATGCATGTGTAATTGTCGAGTACATACGACATATGCTTATACTTGCCGGGTATACATGTATATGAATGCGTGCCTGATGGGTACACAAAGTATATGGATACGTAGTTGCCATATGGATAGAGTACACAAGCTAAAATGAATATGAAAAAGAGGGGATACCGAGATATACCACCAACTTTATGTTTTCGTGCACTCTGTTGATTATATTACTTGAACGATCTCACAAATCAATATTCAAGTATTCACCTGAGTAATCTCAAAGATTCTACAATCAACAGTTGGAATTATGCAGTACTTTTAATTATATAGATATAATGCAGAAGATAAAAGTAATGCACGACACAAGAAGTTTTGTTAATGAGGAAATTGCAAACCTAGCAGAAAAACCCCGGGACCTCGTCCAAATGTGAACACCCTTAGTATGAACGGTATACAGACGCTAGCCTACTCTCAGACTTCGGACTGGACTGTATCGAGACTGTAGTCGCCCTACAAGCAACTCAGCTACCAATGTGCTCTTACGTCTCTTGGCTCCCGCAGAATCCTACGTACTTGATTCCCTTAGCTGACGTCCTTTACAGGCCCAGGAGTTGCTCAACTTCCCTTCGTGAAGACTAGCGCTACCCTGCCTTTAACAGGACGCCTAAAAGTATCCAAGTAATCAAACAAGAATACGATTGTGATTTCCTTTAGACTTAGAGTCAAGGTTAATGGAAATTGATATGTTGAATATGGCTTATTGATCTAGCCTAAACAACTTTACCTCAAAACGCGTGACGAACTTAGTATGAAACCTAGTTCGTGAATATGCATTGGGAACTTCGAGGGTTTACGATTCAAGATATACCTTACGAAGTTTCTATCAAATCTTGGTCGTGATAAGGTTAAAATATTCAGTCGACCCAAGATACATGATGAAATTTTACTTCCGACCTGTGCTTCACGATCCTCAAGTGAAGTCTTTCAATAGTCATAGTCCAAAAGGACTTCGAGATGACGACCAACCTTTATGCAAGGATACACAGATGTGTAGATGATATTGTATCTTGCAGAAGGTCATCTATTTATAGTGATCACCAAGGGAGGCTTTGCTTAAAGTTTAAGCAACCTTAAGTAGGGCTCAAGCAAGTTCCGGAACTAAGAAGGTCCATAACTTGAATACTCATTCTCAATCTTCTATGAACTTTGGACTAAGCCAAAAGTTAAAGAAGACTCAACCTTGTTTGAAGGTTCGCGACTTCTGGTCCAATATATGTTTGGACATCGCTTTGCGACTTCTGGTCCAAATACTTGTTTGAACTTCGCTTGGATTAAGTTGTTGAATTCCATAGGCCAAGTAATGACGAGTCCGAGAACTAATCATGCCTAGACCGAAAACTTCGATGATATGAAAGTTTGAAAGTTTTCTCATGGCTTATATGTATGCGTTCATGAACGCGTTCATTGAGCAGTCAAATAGAGTTCAGGAGAATTCAGGAACTTGTATGTACGCGTTCATGAACGCGTTCATACAGACTTTTGCTCGTTATCTGAAATGCCATACAATCACATGTACGTGTTCACCGTTGTGGTCAATTTCAAGAGACAATTCAACATACTCTACCTATACATATTATCACGAGTGTGACAAATGCAAAGGCGAAAATCCTAGAATACCTTCGGATCATATAAACAACATCATAGACTATTCGTATGATGGAAATGGTAAATACGATACGGAAAGGAAAAACCTTTCTAACCTTTAGCGAGGACGTTATGATTTATCAAGTAGTAAGCTTCGGTCTTCTTCTTCATCAGTCTTCGTCTCGATTACCTAAAACTATCCTAGTCCGAGGTTGTAGAGTAAACTTATCAAGGATTGTGTTTTTTGTCTCATAAACTTGACAACTGACTTGAGATAGCAATATCAGTGGGTTCAACCGAGCAATGCTCTAACAATCTCCCCCTTTGTCAATTTTAGTGACAAAAACCAATCATATGGATTCAAAAAGTAAAATCTTTTAGCCCTAACCATAATGTACTTGATCTTCTTGTAATCTTCACCGTCTTCAGATATGAGTGTTCCTGCAAGTGAAGATTCAAGGTAGAGATAACAAACTCAAATTCACCACACATCTTGGTTTCTAGAAGGACATAGTCCAACAAGAGTTTGTTATGCAATTGAGTAGTATGTAAAACTTGTAAGCATATTACATCGATGCTTCAAGATACTACACAATTTGATATGCTCCCCCCCTTACTCAATACACTAAATTTTGCTTTGACATGACAAGCACATCGATTTTACTCCCCCTATGACAATGTCGTAGACACTTGTCGTAGTAGATAGAAAGATTTTACTCCCCCTTACTACAAGATTTCTCCCCCTTTTTGTCGTAAAAATAGACAAAGAAAAGAAATATAGGAATCCTCAAAAAATCGCAATAATCAATGTAGACAAAGGTAAACATACCTGAAACGAGAGATAAAAGATGCAATTATCTCGTAGATTCCACAGCCGCACTCCCCAAAAAGATATTACCATGAAGTACAAGTTCAAAAGAACTCTCCCCCATTATGTGCCATTCCATAAGGAACAACGCGACTATCTTAGCTCATTAGAATTAGATATGAGTATGACATAGAGATGACAGAGTCTCTTTTACTCACCGGATGAGCTTATGTATAGGAAAATTTAGTAAGACTCAATTTGTTCATAAGGGATTTTTCAATTTTGAAAAAACTCGCATGCTTGAGTAAAAAGCAATAATGTTCCCCAAAATATGTATGATTATTGTGTCTCATAAGAATTGTTTCCCTTTTGAGCTAAGTTTATTATCAACAATATGATTAGAATTTTTTTTCTAAGAGCATGTTCTTCTTAGCTTATCTTACTGATTGTTCCCATGGATTATGTTCTCGACTCTTGCCTTAGGAGCCAGAGGCAGGGAGAATTTCAGTGGTAGCTTCAGAAGTGTTGATATTCATATCGAGTCATTACATTTGGACTCATCTTGATATGTAAACACCATTGAAATTTGACTCAATGCAAATCAGGAGACGGTGTTTAAAAGACAATTATGACAATCACATTGGATTTTCTGGTCATAAACCATCAGGACAAACAGTCACATAACTGTTTGAGCGTGGACTCCATGATAGTTTCTTTATGACTTGTCCCAGAAGCTGTTAAAGAGACAAGTCGTATGCAACACTTCAATGAACGTGAACAACACCAATAGACTTTCAAAGATATTCGAATGTTTCACAGTCTAATGGTTTTGTGAGTATATCAGCTCGTTGTTGTTCAGTTGGCACATAACATATCTTGACAATTTTATTTTCATAGAGATCTCTAATAAACTGATATCTAATGTCGATATGTTTCGTTCTTGAGTGATCTACTGGATTTTCAGTAATGCGTATATTACTAGTATTATCACAGTAGATATCTATGGTGTTATCATTGATAATTCTATAATCATTAAGCATTTGTTTCATCCATAAAAGTTGAGTACAACACGAACCTGCAGCGATGTATTCTGCTTCACATGTTGAAAGAGACTGTGAGTTTTATTTCTTGTTATGCCAAGCTACAAGATTAGTTCCCACGTAAAAGCATCCTCTCGAAGTGCTTTTTCTATCGTCTCCATATCCCGCCCAATCTGCATCTGAATAAGCGGTAAGTCTTGCATTAGTATGAAAAGAATATGAAGGTCCAAATTCCTCTGTGTGTTTCACATAGTTGTGTATTCTTTTTACTGCGTTCATGTGGGATTCTTTAGGATCCGCTTGATATCTTGCAAAACATCCAACACTGTAAGCAATGTCTGGACGGGTTGATTTAAGATAGAGTAAACTACAGATCATAGATCTATACAACTTTAGATCAACTTTGACCCAGAAGGATCTAGTTTCAATTTTCCCGTAGTTGGCATGGGTGTTTTCTTTTCAGAGGCATGTTTCAGGCCAAATTTGGCTACTAAATCTTTCGCATATTTCCCTTGTGAAATATTAATTCCTCCTTCATGTTGTTGGATTTGTAGACCTAAGAAAAAACTTAGTTCACCAACTTTGCTAGTTTGAAATTCTTTGCACATAGAATTTTCAAAATCTTTAGCTAAACCTTTTGAGGTGGATCCAAAAATAATATCATCAACGTGAATTTGTGCAATAATGACATGTTTGTTAATCTTTTGGATGAAGAGTGTCTTATCAACTCCTCCTCTTGAGAAACCTTTCGCAACAAGGGATGAGGTTAATTTTTCAAACCAGGCTCTCGGTGCTTGTTTCAAACCATATAGTGATTTGTTAAGCTTGTATACATGGTTCGGAAACTCGGTGTCTTCAAACCCCTTTGGTTGAGCCACAAATACTTGTTCTTTCAAATTGCCATTTAGAAAGGCAGATTTGATGCCCATCTGATAGAGTTTAATTTTAAGAAAGCAAGCAAGGGCAAGGAATAAACGAATGGACTCAAGTCTTGCTACAGGTGCAAAGGTCTCGTCAAAGTCGATTTCTTCAATCTGTGAATATCCTTGAGCGACAAGTCTAGCTTTATTCCTGACGATGTTTCCATGTTCATCTGACTTGTTCTTGAATATCCATTTAGTACCAACTACATTGATATTCTTAAGTCGTTCAACAAGTTGCCAAACATCTTGTTTAACGAACTCATCCAACTCTTCATGCATAGCATTAATCCAGAAGGGGTCTTTAAGAGCTTCATCAATGTTTTTTGGTTCAAAGTTTGACAAGTAGCAAGAATAGTGGCATATATTATTTGCTTGACTTCTTGTCATTCTGTGTAGTTCTTCCCAATAATATCACTCGGAGTGTGATCACGGGTAACCCACTTAGGTAGACTCTTGGCAGGGGTTTCGGGTTCAGTTTCCTGAACGTCTTGTTCCTGTTGAGAGTCATCATTATCTGGATTAAAATATGTTTTTGTAGGTACTACATCTACAGATTGAGGAGTAGATTCAGGTTTCGAAACGATTTCTGGTGGTGGTAATTCAGCAGCAATGTATTTGTTTTGTCTAAAGTCAGTGACATCATTAATTACAACATTTGCTGATTCCATCATTACTTGGGTGCGAGTGTCGAATACTCTAAATCCTCTGTTGTCAGAGGCGTATCCCAAGAATATGCCTTCATCGCTTTTTGAATCAAACTTTCCTCTTTGCTCTTTGTCTTTAAGAATATAGCATTTGCTACCAAACACACGAAGATACCCAAGATTAGGTTTCTTTCCATACCAGAGTTCATATGGGGTGTTTAGGGTACGATACCTTAGGTAGACTCTGTTAATAAGATAACAGGCTGTAAAGATAGCTTCCACCCATAATTTTTGAGGAAGATCCTTATTGTGGAGCATTACTCTAGCCATTTCTTGGATATTTCTGTTTTTTCTTTCTGCAACACCATTGGCTTGAGGAGTATGTGGTGGAGAAAATTGTTGAGAAATACCCAGTTGATCACAGAATTCAAATACTTTTGTTTCTTTGAATTCTGTACCACGATCGCTTCTTATTTTTTAAGTCTGCGACCTTGTTCAGTCTGGATTCTGTTCACGATAATCTTGAACTCTTCAAGTGTGTCATTCTTGTGTTTTAAGAACGCAACCCAGGTGAATCTAGTGTAGTCATCAACCATAACTAAAGTGTATTTCTTTTCTGCAACAGTGGAGTGTTGCATTGGTCCGAAAAGATCCATGTGAATTAGATCTAGAGGAGCTTTAGTTGCAATATCTCTTGACGTTCAGTGTGGTACTCTGTGTTGTTTACCCTTTTGACAAGCACCACATACATCTCCCACATTGGCATTAATCTTAGGAACTCCCCCCACGAGTTCTTTATTGATTATTTTGCTTAACAAACGATAGTTAATGTGACCAAATCGTTCATGCCATAAATGTGTTGATTCAGTTTTTGTTAACTTGCAACAAAGATTTGACTTAATATCAAGAAGGTAACAGTTATTAGCACTGTGAAATCCAGAAAAAATTACGTTCCCAGATTTGTCTTCTATGTCACATTTATCAATACCGAAGACTACCATATTTCCTTTGTCACAAATTTGACTAACAGAGAGCAAGTTTGCAGTCATACCTTTTACGTAGACGACATCGTGAATTTCTGGAATGCCAGGCAGTTTGATGGTACCTCTTTTACTGATATAACAACAACTTCCATCTCCAGAGGTAACGGGTCCACCTTTGTATTCATCAATACTTAAAAACCATGATAGATCACCAGTCATATGTCTACTGCAACCGCTATCAAGAAACCATTGAAGGGGTGAGGTAGATTTTAGTGCAAGGGCACCAAGTCAGTAATCTTTGTCATTAGATTGTGTTTCAGTCTTAAGATGTGGACTGGAACAAGCAATTTTTGCTCTTTTATGAAGTTCTCGAAGTAATGAGAGTTTTTCCTTAAAGAGTTTGAATGTATAATGATAGTGATCATTAAGACCACAAAATGTTGGAAATTGTGATTTATAACCTAATCTAGGTCTTCCACAATACTGGTTCTCTCTTTATAGGAATTTTCATGAGCAGAAGATAGCTTTCCAAGAAGAATCTTGTTTTGTTTGATTTGCTCATCTAGTTGTTTAACAACTTCTTCCTTTTCATCACGTAATCTGTTATTACAATCTTCTTCATTAAGAAATCCATCAAATAGTCCTTGGAATTTGAATATCAATCTTTGTATAGTATAACATAAAGATTTGATAAACTCAATCCATGAATCATAGGATTATCTGGGATATTTTCAATATCAACCAATGGATTGTTCATAGTTCACGAGTTCGTCAAACACAGACAGTGACGTTATTTATGTGTTTGACCGCTCTGATACCAACTGAAATAGAGGGGATACCGAGATATACAATCTTCTTCATTAATAAATCCATCAAATAGTCCTTGGAATTTGAATATCAATCTTTGTATGGTATAACATAAAGATTTGATAAACTCAATCCATGAATCAGAGGATTCATCTGGGATATATTCAATATCAACCAATGGATTGTTTATAGTTCACGAGTTCGTCAAACACAGACAGTGACGTTTTTTATGTATTTGCCACGGGACCTCGTCCAGATGTGAACACCCTTAGTATGAACGGTATACAGACGCTAGCCTACTCTCAGACTTCGGAGTGGACTATATCGAGAGTGAATTCGCCCTACAAGCAACTTAGCTACCAATGTGCTCCTACGTCTCTTGGCTCCCGCAGAAACCGACGTACTTGATTCCCCTAGCTGGCGTCTTTTACAGGCCTAGGAGTTGCTCCACTTCCCTTCGTGAAGACTAGCGCTACCCTGCCTCTAACAGGACGCCTAAAAGTATCCAAGTGATCAAACAAGAATACGATTGTGATTTCCTTTAGACTTAAAGTCAAGGTTAATGGAAATCGATATGTTGAATAGGGATTATTGATATAGCCTAAACAACTTTACCTCCTAACGCGTGACGAACTTAGTATGAAACCTAGTTCGTGAATATGCGTTGGGAACTTCTAGGGTTTACGATTCAAGATCTACCTTACAAAGTTTCTATCAAATCTTGGTCGTGATATGATTGAAAATATTCAATCGACCCAAGATACATGATGGAATTTTACTTCCGACCTTTGCTTCACGATCCTCAAGTGAAGTCTTTTTCAATAGTCGTAGTCCAAAAGGACTTCGAGATGACGACCAACCTTTATGCAAGGATACACAGATGTGTAGAGGATTGAGATTGTATCTTGCAGAAGGTCATCTATTTATAGTGATCACCAAGGGAGGCTTTTCTTAAAGTTTAAGCAACCTTGAGTAGGGCTCAAGCAAGTTCCAGAACTAAGAAGGTCCATAGCTTGAATACCCATATTCTCAATCTTCTATGAACTTTGGACTAAGCCAAAAGTTAAAGAAGACTCAACCTTGTTTGAAGGTTCGCGACTTCTGGTCCAATTCATGTTTGGACATCGCTTTGCGACTTCTGGTCCAAATACTTGTTTGAACATCGCTTGGATTAAGTTATTGAATTTCATGGGCCAAGTAATGACGAGTCCGAGAACTAATCATGCCTAGACCGAAAACTTCAATGATATGAAAGTTTGGAAGTTTTCTCATGGCTTATATGTACGCGTTCATAGAGCAGTCAAATAGAGCTCAGGAGAATTCAGGAACTTGTATTACGCGTTCATGAACGCGTTCATACAAACTTTAGCTCGTTCTCTGAAATGCCATGTACGCGTTCACCGTTGTGGTCTTTTTCAAGAGCCAATTCAACATACTCTACCTTACATATTATCACGAGTGTGACAAATGCAAAGGCGAAAATCCGAGAGTATCCTCGGATCATATAAACAACATCATAGACTATTGGTATGATAGAAACGGTAAATACGATACCGAAAGGAAAAACCTTTCTAACCTTTAGCGAGGACGTTATGATTTATCAAGTAGTAAGCTTCGGTCTTCGTCTTAATCAGTCTTCGTCTCGATTACCTAAGACTATCCTAGTCCGAGGTTGTAGAGTAAACTTATCAAGGATTGTGTTTTTGTCTCATAAACTTGACAACTGACTTGAGATAGCAATATCAGTGGGTTCAACCGAGCAATGCTCTAACACAAGCGAGATGCATGTGTACCAGCTCAATACACACCTTCATACAGCCCCTACAATTGCATGAATAACTTAACTACTTTTGACCCTTTTTATATCAATAACATGAAAAGAAAAATTACGGTTACACTTTGATTTAACCAAAAAAGCACAAATAAGGCATTTCAAGTCAAGAGCTTTAACAATTTACATACTGGTTCATTTTTATTGAATCTCAATGAATTTTAATCCCTTCATCTAGCATATTGATTGCATAATAATCGTTTTCTTAAATAATTTTACATTTTCGTTAGTCACACCAAATTGTTGTAAACGTGTAAATTTACCATGACAATAATCTGACCATAATCAACAACGAACAACATTGAAGAACATTCATGATGATCATGAACACCAAAAACAAATTTATTCTTAAGATTCAACAACAACAATAAGATCATGACCCCTAAAACGAAGCCGAAATTGATTACAACATTCTTTTGGTACCTATTCTTCATACGCTGGTATTTTTTTTTTTCAAGTTTTCATTTCAACTATGGTTTTCAAAGTGAACGAAATCGAGAAACGAGGAATCACAACCTCACGAATTACATTTAGTTTCACTAATAACAAATATACAAAATCAACTAGCAATTGAATTTTTTCAGAACAAAAAAGATTAGAAAACGATATCAATGTTAAAAGAAATACATGTTATCTCTGTTAAATCTTAATATTAATAACCTCATAAGTGTCAAATCATTATAATGTTGTTGCAACAAATGACAACATCCTCGAGAGTTAGAAACGCTAAAGAAATATGTTGTTAGCGCAAAAATTTCAATTCAAAGAGGATGAAATTAATATTTCTGCTTACCTTAGTTGATCATTTTAGCTTTTCAACTGATTTCCTCATTTGGGTTACTACAATTTCATTTTGTCCCTCCATATAATGCTTTGCAGGAAGAAAGAGTGAGATTTACAGGCTACCCTGTTTTGGTTAATGAAAATGGTTTACTTATTAAGTGGAGTAGAATTATGCAATCAGTGAATTCAGCGGACAATATCGTCTTCTTCTACTTCGTCTTTACTTATGTATATTTATGTGATATATGTGGTATCACATATAACACAAAAAATTTACAAATCGTAATTGTTGCTAGATATTATATAATATATTCAAATGACATCTATTAAAACGAGGTATTTGTCAGTTATGTTTGTTACTTATGTTTCTGTTAACACGGGGTATTTGTCATTTCGGTTATTATTGCTTATCGATGAGTTTGGTAGTGGGGAGGGTTTCAGCTTTGAAGGGTTAAAAGTGATTGTAGATGTTTTGAACCTGCCAACACCCCCAAGCATTGCTTATTTTAACCACCAGCTTCTGGGTACGAACAGAAGGGAAGTGTGTTAGAACTGAACCGGACCAATTTTGAGTCATGCAACTCAGAGAGTCCAATTCACAATTGGACCTCTGGAGCAGGAAGATCGGTCATTCCTCTCAAACTAGCTCAGAAGTAATATTTCATCACTGGAGATGAAGGTTTCTGCTATGGTGGTCTGAAGGTTGTTGTTGATGTTTTGATCATCCTTATAAGGACACATTATATGTTTTGATTGTGCGTACCTTGCAATAGTTTTATCTAAAAGATGCAATACAAACTCTGCAAAATTGAAATTCATGTGAATGCAATAAGAAAGAGTTGAAAGAGGGAAAAAATATATGGACTCTTAAATTGAAGTTGATCCTTGGAAGGAAAATGTTTGTTATCTTTGATCACCATGATTGGGTGTTGACCAATTTTAGACGAACCTTGCAAATAAATCTTTTCATCACCCAATTCATCTAGTATTTCACTGTCTGGTATGAATCCTAATGGCACAAATTCATCTCTCCAGCTTTTCCATTCAACAAACATCTTTGTTTCTTTTTCGATATCTAATGATCTTGCTATCAAGAACCTGAATAGTATTGCATCATTATAATCTTGTCACAACAAATTTTTTTATTAAGGGTAAAAAATAGAGTCATGCATATAATTAAGCTGCGTATTAAGATGTTATACACTTGCACCCTATACCTGAGTTATTAATCCTAGTTTGTCAAGTGATTGTCTCATATGGGTTATTGACATTTCGTGATTCTTTTCAATTGCAGAGGATGGAGATAAATTTAAGAAAAAGAATGTTGAATTTATTGTTGATACGAACCACTATATGGAATTTCTTGGTGGGTCTTAAAATATTTAACTCACTTTCAAAATGATTTAGATAATAATTCCCAAAGTCATTCTCCACGGATATTTCTAATCTTGCATCAAAGCATCATTGTTGCTCATTCAACAAACACAAACATATGACAGCCAGTCTACACACAACAACAAATATCCACCAAAAATGTTTTGTGTCACAAATGTCTGGCACTACTGGACCCGCCACTCCTGAATTAGCAGGGTCTACTCATTTTTTCTTCTAACAAGGCAAAGGAAAATTTCATTAAGAACTAACAAAACGACGAATGTAGTGAGAATACAAAGTTAGTTGCAACCAGTGACAACATTCCAATTACATGTAAGAATGCTAATGGCATAACCCTCAAAAAGCTTAGTGTGTAAAGACCAGTTGTACAACGTACATTTAACTGCAATGATCAACTGATCTATACTGCTTTTCTTGTTGTTGTAAACCCCGCAACTTGTCCACCAAGTTGCAAATGGAAGAATACTCCAAATCTTCTTCACCATATTTTTGCTCTTCTTATTCTACGCATTTATGTGAGACAAAAGTAATTGAAAGGCATGGTCATCCAATTGTCTCATAAGAGATAGAAGCTCCACCCTGAAGCATGACATTAGTATGAACTTATTTTAAATGTGTTCGACGATCTCTGTGTTATTCAGTTGTTCATCATCAGCTTATTTACCTGGCTATTTTGGGGTTGGGTATTTTTTTTATGGGGGCTTGCACTAGATGCCAAAATAGGGATTTACGAAGTAATCCCTAAAACCCCATATCCACCATATTTTAGTTAACCCCTAAAGTTTAGTTAGCTTAGTCATTAAAGTAGGATTAGAAAGTTAGATTATTAACTATAAAAAAAAAACGCTAAACTATTATTTGAGAGAGAAGGAGAAGAAAAGGTTTTGGGAGGGAAATTAGTTTTTTCAAAAATGTTCAAACATGGTATACATGATTCTCAGAGCTCAAAACAATGATGGGAAGACTTATTTGTATGTTAAATTTGTCGAAAAAAACTCAAATCCAAAATTTTGCACCCAAAATCGTCAAAGTAATTAATAAAATCATGACGATTTTATATATCGCCAAGGTATGAGGAAGTATCTGACGACTCTGCGTGTAAACCATTTCCAGTGATGAACAATCGTTGAGGTTGTAACAGTATCATATCGATTTTGTAGCATGGTAATTCTAAGTGTTTGTAGTTTCAAAACTAGTCATACAATTAACCAGAACCATGCCGATTAAATTGTAAGAAAAGTCACCCCTCAAACCCAAAAACAAGTAAAATCATAATGAATTTAGTGGAACATCCATGACGAATAGCTTTGATTATGCCAAAACCGTAAAGGTAATTGATACTATCTTGACGACTTTTACTGTATTTCCAAGGTTTTTAAAAAACCATTGTCAGAGTCGTCATGGTGTACATAGACCATAACGGGATTATTAAATTTTAAACAAATCAGACATTTAAACAAATTGAAATCATACAAACTAAAAGATTAACCAAATCCAATCAAGTGTTACCAACAAACCATTAAAAAGAAAACAACAACAAACCATTGTTAACCTACGAAACGAAAAATGTATCCAACAACATAAAACATAAAAATGTTCATCTAAAACCATAGTTCATCCTACGAAACGAAAAACGAAACAAGTATAATTCAACCCTTATTAGGGCATTGTCCGGTCAAACCCACTAGCGTTGGTATGTCAAGCAAGTTGTCAGTTTTAGGCGTCAAAACACAATTCTTGATTTAGGCTACTAGAGTTTAGATTCGAAATTGGGATATAGACAAAGTAGTAGAGACCTTGAAAACGAAGACTACAATTACAAAGAAAACAAAAGGTTAGTAGGAGTTGTGACATTTATGGAATTTCTTCTATTTTACTTATTTTATCTTTTGAAATAGTCGGATACTTTAGTAGAGATACTAATAGCGATTGAGATTGTACTCTTGTCTACATAACCATGAGTTATGTTGGTATGTGTTCCCACCATACTAAGTTACAAGATACATGAGATAGATTCAATACACTTTCCAGTGCAATGGTTTGCTTACAAATCACATGTTGGAAATTGGGTGAATCTAAAGGAGTACTCTAGAGAAAAGTCAATGGATTATATCTGAGGACGTCCACACGTCTAAGTACAGGTAAACTGTCCCAAGCGCAGGTACTTCCAGCGGATCCAGTTTAAACCCTAAATATGAAACACACCGGTTCACGAACCGGCTCGGGAACAGTGACTCCGAATTTTCCTCCTGAGTTCCAAAACGTTGCTTTGTACGCCTACATGTACGTGAACAGTAGATTCAATGTATTTGGCCCAGATTTCAGATTCAGACAGTTCGCAAACCGTCTGGTGAATATTCTTCGGGATTTTCAACGTAGGTTTAATAGATAACTCCTTATATCTTAGTTGGCCTTGTGCTTATCAGAATATCTGTCCGTCTAAAGAATCTCAATGAGACAATACAATAAAGGTGTTCTCATAGTCATTGGATTTCTATCTTGAAGTGGTTAAGAGCTAATAAACCACTTGGCAGATACATGATAAAAGAATTCCAATTGAGATTAACCTAGGGTTTGTTTGTGTGCAAACCAAGTAACGAGCACGTTTACACGGGCACTTGCTAACTTGTAGCACAAGGAATCTATTGCTTTATCTCAAAGCAACCTATCTTATTGAGAGCTATAAATAGAGGGTTAAAGAACGAAAACCTCAAGCATCAAGCATACGTGAAGTTTCTCTGTGGAATTGATCGTAAACTCTTTGCACTTCGGTGTAATCTTGTTGTGGTAGTCATCCACTATTAGGTAGCAATTACTTTGTGGGATTTACCTAACGATTATAAAGACTTCTCTTGAGAGTTGGGAAGCACAGGTAGGCGATAACGTACCTTTGTGGTTGTTATCTGATTAACATGTAACCTTGGTAACCTGATTACGTTCTTGTATATTGTACGGTCCTTCTCTTCTGCAAAGGCCATTCAAGAACTGATACATTACATACAAGGTTAAGGAAGCAACGTACGGCTGCACACGAAGTTGTAAGAGGGTTAGCTCCAGTTGTGTAAGTTTCTTAAGTGATTCTTTTCACAGCTGAGGTAGAGACAAGTTGGGCATAGTTTACTCGGTTTACTTGTCAGCCCCGCTTGTAAGTAGATTTCCGTATGACTTGGAGCAATCCGAAGGAAGTCAGTTTATGTATGTTAAACTGAAGAGGACAGTTCGAAACATACAGTTGATAATTGAGGTTGCAAAGCCGGAATTTTTGACATAAGCCTTTAACAGCGGTCAAAGCAACTCCTAGGCCTGTAAAGGACGTCATCTAGGGGAATCAAGTGCATGCCGATCTGTGGGGGATCTAGTGACGTAAGGAGTGCGACAATAGCCAATTCACTTGGAGGGTTGGACTTGGTCTCTGCTACATCCCAGACCGAAGTCTTATAGTGGGCTAGTGTTTGTAGAAAGTTAGTATTGTGCGATGTTCAATCTGGACGAGGTCCCGAGGTTTTGGTCGTAGTTTCCTTGTTAAAAAAATCTCCGGTGTCTTTTGTGCTTTACTTTCCGCATTATATCTCTGATTATATAATTAAAGCAAACACAAGAAGCACGTTATTCATAACCGTCGAGTTGGTCCATAATCCATCCAAGGGATTTACCAAGACTTGTCTTGAGTTGGACTGATCACTTGTGATCCTACCTCCTGTTATCAGAGTTGGATATTGATTTTTGAGATCGTCCATATCTTACCAGAAGACTCACGAGCCCAAACGAAAAGTTGGTTGTATTTCAGTACCCCTGCTTTTACAACCCTATTCAGTGTTACTTCCATCGCCTCACCTTCCGCTTCACCACGACAACTACCTTGTTTAGAACTTTCGCTATGTCCAGTCTCCTGGGTGACTCTAGTGGAACCACGGGTCCTCTTTGGTTGGCGTTGTAATTCTTTAAACGTGTGCTCCGCCTCTGGTATATCCATGTGTTGTAGGTGTTGAACATGACCAGTCAGTTCAACCTGGGTCAAGCCCTCTCCCTGCTCCACTCTCAAACACAACCACTTGAAGACATCTTTCAACCGCTCCTTCTATTATCGTTGAAATTGCAGAAGATTAAGATATTTAAGTCATGTAACTATGAATCTCAAACCAACAACATAGAGGCAAAATACTTACGCATAACTTGTACAATGAAGATTAATCAGTGGTGGTCTTTTTGTTCTTCCGACCATGAGGAACAACGACTTCCCTACGTATCACATTTAAATACGTGAATCCCTAGTACCATTTCATGTAATCGTTTGTGCTCTCATGCCAAGCTCCGCATGATCCCATAAATCATTTTCCACCAAATTTAAAGTTGTTTGTTCCAATGTTTGTTTTCGGGCTCTGGGTTATAAACTACCTCAATTGATCTGGTATCAGTCCTTGAATTATCCCTCGCCACTTTGATACTTCTATCACCTTCAGGGTCAATTGGACGATCTTAAACATACCCGAGTTACCGTTGCATTCTTGTCGGATCGTACATTGTATACCGAAGGGCGTAAAACAAAGGGCCATTGTAAAAAGAAGGTTGTTCTCTTTGATGTATCTTTTCCAGTTCTCTATCCTCCCTGTAGGGGTCAAAAACTACCTCAGCGGCGGTCATGGTGTCCAATCAGTGGCGAACACAAAGCAACCAATCTTTTTTACCCTTTAACTGATCCCCCATGCAGATGCACTTCTTGCCTCTTGGTTGACCTTCTGTCCATTCAGCGTTCAGCTTAGGGAAGTGATCGCATATCCACACATGTGCAAATCATCAAGTATATATAAACAACAATCCATATATTACCTTATATGTAAGAAATAAACTAACAACAAACTAATACAATTAGTTACCTGCAGTAGAGCGGTGTTCCCATTAATTTGAGTGGTTTTATGCCGAGATACATTTCTCAGCTCTGTGTTCAAGTGTGACACTACAACTGTCTCCCATGAATACTTGATCATCTCATCCAAGGGATGAAATAGCTGAATGAAGTTGGCGTTCACCATGTTCCCGACAGAAGAAGAGAATACACATGTAACGAGGACATATAAGAGATAATCCGCCGCAGTAACCCCTACTTCATCATAAGACATGCCATACAAGATCTTCTTTATCACGGGTCCCCGAATACGCGTTTCTCAACCTCAGCAGATTGAACTCCCTCTTCTTAGTACCCTTTTTGTCTCTTATATACCAGGACTTCGTCTCATCATGACATAACCAAACAACTTTTCGCACAAATCATCATTTATCTCCAGTCGAGTTTTCTTTTGAATCCGTCATTAGTTAATTTCCCTTCAACTACGAGGTCAGGAGTGATTGCCATCTCACCGAACGTAAAATGCATCGTGTCGGTCTCCCCATCATACCTCTCACAGAATGCTGATACTGTCTTTATGTCATAGTTGATAACCGAATTATTAACGACTGCTATCAGACAGGAGTTCTCTGCAATCTCTTTGAACTTGTCACATTCATTGTCAATATTCCAGTTCTCCATGGTGCCTCAAAAGACGAGTGGCATTCGTATGATTCTACGAGATGAAAATTTATTATTAACAATTAACCAAGTAGATAAACATAACTTAAATAACAAGCAAAAATTACAAGGTTATTACCATGGTAGAGTAGATTGTACAAGCCCACGAGGTTTCGCATCCGAAAAGAACATTTCCACCATCAGCCGGTACCCCATAAGTTCCGTGTGTAGGGTCTAGAATCAGTGATGGATGGGGAATGTGTGAAACCCGCCCTTCTTCTTTCCTTTCTTCGTGCCTTTGGGTTGGTCTTCATCATTGCCTTCTTCATCATCACCACATCCTTCACCATCACCATCAACTACATCCAATCTGAATGCATCTGTTGCTACCTTATCATCTGCTACATCCAATATTAATTCCACTAATTGCATTTGGTATACATGATGCAAAATAATCATCAGCCATCGAAACGTTACCATCACCTTCGGAGTCTGAAGGAGAAGATTCATCAGGGTTTGGCTCGCGGATTAGGACTGGTACCTCTCTGGTAATACGACGCTTTTTGATTTTGAAGGCTTATGTTGTACCTTTCTTTTTCCCTTTTTTATATCCCCTCGCCTAGATACATACACAAAAGAACAATGAACAACCAAAACTTCCATGAAAATCATTAAGATATTACCAACAAACTGAGACGATTTACTTAAACAGAGAATCGTCAAGAATTTTGTCACATACATGACGACTTGGGGTCAAAACTACACAATATCGTCAAGGTTATTATATCAAACACCATTACGATTTTTTCAAAAAAAATGGACAAAAGGCATGTTTTTTTTAAAGACAAAATCGTCATGTTTTTGGAACCAAATTGTGACGACATAATGAAAAATTAAAAACTCATCAAGGAAGAGTATGTTTCCCTGACGATTCTTGCCATGCAAAAATATGAATTTTAAGTTGCAATTGAAAAAATCTTCAAGATTATGTATAAAACCTAAACGAATGTTCTTGGTTTTTGCTGAACATGCCAAATCGTTAAGGTCGTATCTGAAAAGACGAGGGTACCGAGTACACCACCAATCTTTTATTTTAGTCCACCTATAAGTCAAACCTTGAACGGTTCCTGTATTCAAGAACTCAAGAACAAGATCTCCTTCAGATTTGATTGATTCACACAAGGGAGTCAATACGAGAATCCGAAAGGCTATGTCAACAACCAAGTACGATACTTTAATTATAAATGATAAATCAAATATAACGCGGAAATAAATTAAAGTACACACAAGATTTTTGTTAACGAGGAAACTACAAACTCGTAGAAAAACCCCGGGACCTCGTCCAGTTTGAATACTCTTAAAAATTAAGCCGCCAACACACCTACTCTCAGACTTCGGACTAGCTGGTGCAGACAATATGAACCTAATACAAATATTAGTCACAAAGATTTCCCCTCAGTATTCCTACGCCTCCAACCACAGCAAGGTGGTCACGCACATGTACACCCTTATGCAAACAAACGTCATTTACTGTCTTACGCAAGAGTTGCCTCACAGCCTCTCGCGAGGACTATCGCTACCCGACCACCAATCAGACGATTATAACCTGATGGACAACAACCAAATAGCGGAAGGTCAAATCGCTAGATGATATCCTTGGTAACTAGCATAAATTTCAACGAAGTCGCTTTACACCAAGAGCGAGGATATTAAGTTTACTGAGGCAATAAACACCTCGAGATATCGATCAAGGTTTCAAAACCTAAACTCCCGAAAGAGCAACCTTGTCGTCCCAGTTGGAATCAAGCAGATAGCTGTGGCAAGTATGATATGATATGACCTAGAAGAATAGTGTACCTGCAAAGAACAAATCTGATAACAACAATCTTGATTCCACTCAATATCTATAGTTTAGTCACACAAACCGAAAGCGGCTTGCTAACAAATCCAGGTTAATAGATAAAGAGTATGTTCTAATCACAACAATCTTGAGTGGCCTTATTGCAGAAGAGAAGGACCATAGAATAAACAAGATCGTAAGGTTTGATAGACGTGATAGAACAAAACACAAGTACAATACAAAGAAGACTAGTAAAACATAAACTAGTTTATCGCAGAGGTACTTCTAGGCTTCTCGATCCCTAGAGAAGAATTCCTCGCAATTCTAGACCGAGAGCAAAACCTCAAAGGTAACTGAAAAGAAAAGCGGCAAACACAAGCTATATATCCGAAGAAAATCTTGGTAGAGGGATAAAGCTTTCAGGAGAGATACCACTCCTATTTATATTGACTAAGGCTTAACTTTGAAATGAGGCAAACTTAATTTCGGAAATTCATTAAAGCACATTTCCATATTAGTTCCGAAATTCCTCACTTAGACTCATAGCATTTAATGAGATCTAATACTATAGCATTTTTACATTAATGAAAAATATAATTCATAAATGAAAATATATTTTCAATAAATGTTTGGCCAATAGTAAACAAAGAACATAATCATAAGGTATATTTGGATATTTCATTAATTCGAAATATGGTGTTTACCAAATATGCTCCCTGGGAAAGAGCTCAATTCGAAACGTGTCCTTTAGTTTCGAAAATCTCCTTAAGGTATTATTACTTCCAAATGTCATCATCAGTTTTAATAATGTCGACGTCACTTCCTAGGCTTTGCTGGACGGTTCAGAACGATCCTAGGTGGAAGTGGGATCTGGTCCAATGTGGTTCAACGTTCCGCATAAACGTATCCTTACAGACGTGGACATACCTTGTGTGTTAAGCTTAAGTGAACACGTAGGTTCAAGGGACATTCCGAATCACGCAAAAAGATATACCATGGAAGTAAAATGCATGATTCAATGAGTAATAGCAAAATGTTGAATCTCCTGAATTCTTGATTCCAATGTAGATGATCACGTTAATGATATCCAAGAATTCAAATCAAAAACATCAAATGAATATTTGATCGAGTAGTAAAATCATACGAAGATCTAATTACATACAGTATTGATCAAAAATCATGTGTCTACTAACTAGAGCGACTAACCATATTTCTGATGATGACTCAAACATCTTAGTTATACATTGAAGATGAACTGATTCAAACTTCAAACTTAGAATATCAAACTCATTAATTCGTTGAAGCACAAATCAAAATGATTGAGTTCGAACTTCGAAAATACGTATGCTGAGATAACCTTATTAAGGTTTCGAAACCTACATATTGTTTGGCAAAAACCAAATTAAGGTTTCGAAATCTAAAGTTCATTATATGACCAGAACCGAATTAAGGTTCCCAAATCAAGTTTCCATATAGCGAAACCAAATTGAGGTTTCGAAATCTAGATTATGTTTAACAAAACCTTGGTTAAGGTTTCGAAACAAGAAACACATATTGGAGTCGTCACAAATGTTTGGTATCGAACTTGAGAGTCCAAGTGGTCAAGCACCGTTTCAGCATCACACCTTTTTAGCCTTGACGCACAGGTTATATTTTCCGGTTCACATAAACCTTTAGGAAACCCCAGGGTCTTTTCGACCTTTTAGAACTCACATGGTCAAGATTCATTGATCTTAATTCTCAAGTCATTGTTAGCCAGCAAACACAATTTCGAACTCATGTTCTCTCATTGGTCACAATATTTAAGTTTCGGACCAATAGATCACGGATACGAAAACCAGATTATGATTTCGAATCAACGTTTAGTTTTACCAAAACCTACATTGAGGTTTCGAACATTGAAAATCCATAAGTTGAGATAAAAAAAACATGGTTTCGGAATCCAGAAGTATGATATGGCATACGAGATGTTCATATACAGAATCAAGTAAATAATTCAGAACTTCAGTATTCAGAGCCAAACCAAGACGTGGCATTCGATGCTCAGAACAGCAGTATATCGAGTCTACACAACATAAGTGTGAGTCACGATCTCACTTACATTTAGCTCATACAAGTATTTGCTAATCAATCCGACAGAGTCAGACTAGGTAAGTAGAGACACAATACTGTGATGGATTAAATCTCGTAGTACTACCGAGACAACATCACACTGCTATATCCAACTCGAAGGTTTTAGGAAAAACCTTATATTACTTAGAGACGGAGAAGAAAAAAAAAGCTATAAGCAATATTAGAACGTCATAACTTCAACAACAATATCGCAAGCGATAAAGTGGAGTTATACCTTAAGACACACTGATCACAAGTGATCAAGTCATAACGTAAAGCTCAAGTAGAGAGTTATGTTTTTGTCTTTTGTAGCACAAGTATAAAAGATAATGGAATCACGTTATTTAGATTCACTAACCTCTTGTACGATAAAGCCGGATGTCTTCGCTTGATCTTCAGTCTTCCTTCAACTCTTCAAGTAGTGATTCTAAATCCTAGCAAAATCTTCCACAACCTAAAGCTAACTCACTCATGACTTTACCTAATGTGTGTTGTTTAGAGGTCGAGTTTTGAACACTAAATTTGACAACTAAGCTTGACATACCAACACTTAGTGAGGTTGACCGAGCCATGCTCTAACAGTATCAACAACCATAACGAGTTTTCCTACTGTAAATGAAATTTCACGGTTTCTAACCCATTAAATCGCTTGAAACAACAATGAAAACAATTGAAAAGGTGATTAGAGTAACTTACTTCTTATTTCTGGCCATTTCTTCGTTCATTTTTTCCTTTGGTAGTTGTTTTTCGTCTTCACGACTTTTCTCCTTCCTTGATTTTGATTTTGATTTTTTTCTTTCCTTTCCTCCTCTTGTAAATAATTGTTGAATCCTCTCCTTATGATTCTCCATTGCTACCCATGTTTGTAATCTAGAAAGAAGAAAAGTCGAATTTGAAAAAAAAATCGACTTTTTTGAGAAATAAATTGGTTTTGCGATGAGAAGTAATGGTTTTGAGAATGAGAAGCAATTTATAACTGAAATTGAAAGGGAGAATTAGTGGGAAGCTTAATTGGTGATTAGTGGTAGGTTAATTAGATTTGTAACTGGTTAGTGTTAATTAATCAAATTTGGCACCCCTTATAAACTGAACTTGGATTTGTTTATAAGGGGTGTTTATAATTTCAAGCCCCCGTTAGAGCAAGGGCTATGGGACTTTCAAAATGAAAGAGTATGATCAAATGAGCAAATTTGCTTCTACTATGGGTAGAGAATGGACCACTTTCCTCAACTTTTCCCCAAAATCTATCGGCCACTCTTTCATATGAAAGAGTAGGTGAAAGTCTTCTCTAAGCGCTAGAAGATCAGCCGTTGCATCACATTTTACGCAAAACGCCAGAACATGTGTCGTTTGAAGAGAAAGTATAGAAGGAGCGCCAAAAGATTTGGCATTTTGATAGAGAAAATAAAGGAACACCAAATGATTTGGCGTTTTGATATAGAAAATAAAGGAACGACAAAAGATTTGGTGTTTAGATAGAGAAAAAAAAGAACGCCAAAAGATTTGGCGTTTTGATAGAGAAAACTTTAGATGTTTTACTGTTTTTTTATGTACAAACGGCTGAAGTTCAGGCGCTTAGAGTCTTGATATTTGCTCCCCATGGTCAGTTTCTCACACTTTGGGATAGTCTCTCTTTCAAAATGAAAGTGATATAATGCAAAAGCACCCATAGCCCTTGCTCTTAAAAGAAAAACAGCCCCGAAAAAAATCAAGCTTATTTACTTCAGTTCTTGTTATCAACTTGATTTTTATTATTGTTCTCTTTTGTTAAATTATATCTTCGAGTTCTTACATCGCTGTTGATACTAATTAATTTTCCCATATACTACAAGTAAATATTGTTAAAGGATCGATTACTTAGGTCGTTGGTGGCCTCTGTTCGTTAACAACCAGGGATCTTGTTTAAGGGTTTGAACGTATTATCGTTAGTTATTATGAACCAAGTTAGCTACCGACCACAATCGTGGGATCACCTTGGAGATGATCGTCAAATTAAGTTAACTACAATAAATATGACTGTAATAATAATCAACACAACAATTAACGAGGTTCAGCAGCTGTGTGCTTACGTCCTCGGGGGTAAATATGATGTTCTATTATCCGTAATCAATAAAGTTTTCTCTGGTTTACACTATAAGTCACTTCAATTTATTATGGATAGAGGTCACATGAAATCTTGAAAGTATTAACTAAAGGATTCTCACTCCTAGCTATCCTTCCCAAACTATGCGACCCCTATTGCTGCTGTAGAGAGGGGGTATTTATAGTACTCAGGGGGCGTCGCTCTTTGCTATCCTTGGTTGCTTCGTTCTCTTGATGCTCATTTGTCTGATCATCAATCTTCAGTAATCGCCCTTATCATCCAATCCTGACCCATCGTACTACTATGTGGAGGATCCTTATTGTATTCTTGTGTTATCTACTCCTTATTGGTCTAGGTTTCTGCTCTCCACCGTTGGTTGGACCAATCCCCACTCGACAGACGATTTCTGTCATGCTGCCTACAACATTTAATGCGGTGTGACTGCTCCTTTGCGTGCCTGATTTCTCCTAGTATCCTAGGTTGGTGATCCTTCAATCTCCTCCCTTGGATTTCATCATCTCGTGATGAGATACTGCTTTCCTGGGGTGTGCTCCTGTCCTTCGCGGTTCACGTTGCTTTTGTGCACAGTCTTCGGAGATGGTACCACGTGTCCATCCGAAATTATGTATTAACAGTTTGCCCCTTTTCTTTCAGTTATTGATGTAGGCAATTATGGAAGAAAACCTCCGCATATGCCGCCATTTTCAAATAATGGTGGACCCTTCCATCACGCCTTTTCTTGGTTTTGTGGGAGTTTGTGTTTTTTGTAATTTCTATAAATGATGGGTTAGAGACATGATCTTCACATTCTTCAGTCATAACTTCTCCTTCCTGCATGTATTCATTGATTGCTGGTTCTTCATCTCTTCTTCTTTTGTTTCAAGCTTTTCTTAAATCCTGATGACACGAAATCCATCAAGTTTTAAGTCCAAATCTTCCTCCAAGAAGTTGAAAGATGTTGTTATAGATTCGACTGTGTCTTCTGCTTTTCCCTCTCCATTGCAAGCTTTTCCTCGCCCTTTAAGTTCTTTTGGTGATGTTGAAAAGAGTTTCTCCGTAGTTGGTGACAGTCTTGTTCCTGCAAGAGAGAATAGGGGGCTCAACTATGAACTTGAGCGTCTTCGTCCTTCTGAGGATGATAGTTATCGTACGTCATTGGAGTCTCGCCAAGATAAAGAAATCTTTTGATTTGACTCATTTCGATATTTTCTTCTTTGATGGTGATGTTAATCTTTTGACCGAGGATATGATCAGAAGCTTCCCTTATAATGAAATTCCCTGCTCATCTCCGTTGGTCAGTTAGCTGCAAGCCTCATCCTTCCTTTGTATGACCCTGATGACACCTTCTTCATTGATGTTCTCTCTGATCGAGACAATCCTTTCCTATGTCAGCAACTTCGTGGTATACAACAGTATACTGGAAACTTTTTTCATATTCTGTACGAGTGTTGGCTCTGTGGTAGCGGACGTACTTGTATGAGATGTTATGACCCTTTTTCTTTAGCGATGGTTTGTCATGGAGATTATACTCCTCAAAATTTCAACTTGACCTGGGGGGATTCCGTTCAAAGCTTTAATGTGGTGCCTTGGTCTGTTGGTCCTCGTCGATTTGCCCATTCTGCTAAGAAAATTCGTGACAAGGTTCCTCTCGATGACCCCGACTTGTCTGTTATTCCTGGGACAGTTAGTGTTCCTTTTCCTGATGATCAGAGGCTTTGTCTAAGTCGTGACCATCGGTGGATGCGTACCCCTCTTCGTGTCATTGGCCCGTGGGTTGCTGGTTTCAGGAAATCTCGGTCTCAGCCTGGCATTTTCATTCCTCGTCTGATGAAAGATCTTCCTCTTCGCTATCGAACATTTATTGCCTGGCGCTTTAATCCGACTCTTTCGCGGGTACGTATTTCTGTTTTATTCTTCTGCCTTTTGTTCTCATACCTTCTTCTGATAGGCGGTTTTCTTCTGTCTGCTTAGTCTTTGAGAGCTAGCGCTCCTTCATCTAGCATGAGTGATAGTACCTGTTCTCGGAAAAGGAAATTTGGTGCTGAGCTAGCAAAAGATGTTAGTAACAAATCAACCGGTGCTACTTCGTTGGCAAAGGTATGGGTAATCGATATTTGTCTTTGTGTATATGTAGTTGTCCCCCTTTTCCCATGCCTTTGATAAATGGTTTTGTGATTTTCAGCCGGCTACTAGAAAGAAAAAGAAATCTGAGATGAAAACTGCTGGCGGAGTTGGTGCGCCCGAAGAGTCTTTTGCTTCCAGAGTGAGTGCGGGTGTCGAAGATAGTTCCGAAGATATTTCCTCGGGTCACCATAGTGATGATGGTGTCGTTGCTCAGAGATGCTTGCCTGCCCTGCAGTCCCCTGATGAGCTGTGGATATTACTTCTGAGCTGATGTGCAAGATAGCCAATACCCTGAGTTTCTTCAACTAATGAAACGCAAGTGAACCTGAAAGGTGCTGCTGAGCTTTTATCCTGTTCTGTCGAGGCTTGGATTCCTTCTTCGTGTAGTCTCCTTGAGTCGGTGGTGAGATCTGCTAACCAAGTGTCCCACTTGACTTTTGCTGTCGTGAAACCCGTGGACTGGTCTTTGTTTTTCTTGAAAGAATCTGATCCCCCTTTGGACTCACAAGTAGCCGTCTTTGATGATCGAGTGTCGGAGTTGCGGTCTGAACTTAACGCCGTTACGTTGTTGATGGATGAGTATAGACGTGTCGCCGATGAATCGAGGGATCGAGAAGAGGCTTATGCCGCCGAAAATGCTCATTTGAGAACTCAACTTCGTGATTTTGATGCGAGGGTAGCCGTTGTTGTTGCTTCCCAAACTGAAGGGTTGAGTCTTACTTATGCCCGTTCTGTTGCGATAACTGTTAATGAAGCTTTTGCCAAAGCCGAGTGCCATTTCCCTGGTATCGCTTTCCCGAGGATGGATGTCCCTTAGTCGTTATTTCTTATGGTAGAAATTATTCGGAATTCCCTGCTTCCACCTGTATTTTGACTTGTTGGGTGAATTCCTGGCCATTTCTTGCCCCATGAACTTGTTTTCTTCTTTTTATTTTGTTGTTGTAACTTTTGTAACTGTATGTATCGGAATGGTAATATTGTTGATCATGAGATCTTCTCCTTAGTGTCTATTATTTCAGGCATTTCAACCTTCTTGGGTTAAGCATTATCTTTCAATCATCCTTGGCAGGGGATGATTTAGGACATTAACCCGGGAAAACGACTTTCCCGCTAGAGGCGACGTTTGAGTATCTCTATCATTGGGATTCTTACTTTTCGCCTCATACATATTAATGAGGATCCTAGAGATGACCTGTGATCAGCAGGTATGCTCTTGTCATGGCAATTGTTCTGTTGCGCTTAGGCTGCTGGCAATTGTTCTGTTGCGCTTACATCGATGTTACTTTGAAACTTGTCACTTTTCGAGAAAAAACAATTTATTGATATACTGCGTCGTAGCGTCCTTCATGGAAAAGTAACACAAGATAGGTGGTAGAACTTCAGATTAGTAACTCATGTTCCTCCTTTCCCCTAGGGGTAGTACTTCTTAATGTATCGTGCATTATATGGGTGTTGCAAAGTATCTCCCTGCATGTTTCTGAGATAATACGATCCCTTCCCTGCAATATCTTCAATGACATATGGACCTTCCCATACGGGGGCTAGTTTGCCCCATTCAGTCTTCTTTTGGTATGGTGGTATCTGCCTCATTACGAATTCTCCCACCGTAAAGTTTCGAGAATTACCTTTTTGTTGCACTCCTTGGCAATCCTTCGTTGATAGTTCTCCATTATTTGGAGTACATTTCTCTTCGCCCCTCTAGATCATCTAATTTTTCGTAGATTAAATCCATGGTTAGATTCTTCTCCCAGGCTTCGGTCTTCGTCGTTGGGATGAGAACTTTGTTAGGAATTACAGCTTTGGTCCCTTAGGTTAGCATGAAAGGTGTTTCTCCCGTAGCTTGTTTTCGAGTTGTTCGGTACGCCCATAGCACATTGTGTAATTGCTCACACCATTTTCTTTTGTAATTGTCAAGTTTCTTCTTTAAGATCAGATCTATGGTTTTGTTTGTGGACTCCGCTAGACCGTTGTTTTGGGGGTACGTCGGTGTTGACTTGATCCTCTGGATTTTATAGGTGTCGAACAACATGTCGATGTTCTTTCCGCTAAGTTGAGCTCCGTTGTCTGATACAATGGCCGCCGGGATCCCGACTGCAAATGATGTGTTCAAATAGAAACTTGAATACGTCTCGATCTCTGATGTGAGCGAGGGGTGCAGCCTCCACCCACTTGGTGAAGTAGTCGATCGGTGGCGACTATTAGGAACCTTCGATTGCCGGATACTGCTACCAATGGACCCACTGTATCGACTCCCCACTTCGCGAATGGCCAGGGGATCAATACTACGTTCAGCTATGTTGCTGGTGCTTTGAATTTTCTCGCAAACTGCTAGCAGGGAAAACATCGTCTCGCCATCTCCAATACATCTATGTTCATGCTTGGCGAGTAGTATCCTTGTAGTCGAGCTTTCTGCGCCAAGGATATCATGCCGCTGTGGTTACCCGCATCTCCATAATGTATGTCTTTCAAAATGTGTAACCATTCTTCCTTCGTGATGCATCTGAGAAATGGTCCTGAGAACATCGATTTGTAGAGGATTCCTTCCCGGAGGTGATATCTTGCCGCCCTTGAGATGATCTTCCTAGCATACTTGGGATCTTCAGGCAATGTTTCATTGCTTAAGTATTGGTGAATGGGTACCCTCCAGTCGTCCTCTATCTCGTTACCTTCTGTATTTGGTGGGCTGGATACTCCTTCCACGTTCATGACTTCTTCTCCTGCGGTTTCAGTATTCACCGATGGTTCATACAATCTTCCCACCTTGATGGATGTGACACCGGGATCTCGTAGCATAGATGATATATATGCCAACGCGTCTGCATGTCTATTGTTTTTCCTTGTTACGTGCCCGTAGGTTACCTGTAGTGTTTCCACTACAATTTGATTAAGAAACAACACGATTCCCAGCCCTAGAGTGTGACAAAGGATACTGGAGGGTTACAAGTTCTTCACTGCTCAATAAAATTGTTCAAGATAAGATTACAAGGAATCCAAGGCAAAACTATAAGAAAGAACTCGTGCTACACATGTGCCAGGCGCACGCACGAGCCAAACCAAATGATTACTAATTAATAAAACAACGGTAATTAACTAATTAATTAATAATCACTACCAGCACCCAAAGTATTACTACGGGCCCCCTAGGTGCCCCAACCGGGACATGAAAAATACCCACTGCTACTGAAAATCCTTGACCTCAAGGATGAGATCTAGAAACTGTTGATGCATCATGGATTTGTCCTCCCACGTAGCTTCAGACTCTGTCATTCCCTCTCACTGAATCAGGACTTGACTGACTGACTGTTGATTCTTCCTGACAACTCTGTGGGCTAAAACCTGGAGAGGTTTCATCTTCAAATGACCTTCATTGTCAGTTTGGGGCAGTTCTGTCTGTGGAGTAACACCATCTCCCAGCTTGGGTTTCAGTTGAGATACATGAAAAGTATGGTGTATTTTCGTACCTGGAGGTAACCTTAGCTTATATGCCACTGTTCCAACCTTAGCTTCTACCTGGTAAGGGCCAAAAAACTTGGCTGCTAGCTTCAAATTCTTTCTCAACTGAACTGAAGCTTGTCTATAAGGTTGCAACCTTAAGTAAACCCAATCTCCCACCTCAAAAGACCTTTCTGATCTCTTTTTATCAGCTTGAAGCTTCATCCTTTGCTGAGACAACTCCAATGTTTCTTTGAGTAAACTAGCCATCAATTGCCTTTGCTGCAGATAATCTTCAGCAGTGCTGTGGGTTCCAGCCTGAGTGTTAACTAGACCAAACATGGGTGGCTTGTAGCCATATAATGCTTCAAAGGGGGTGAGTTTCAGGCTAGAGTGATAAGTAGTGTTATACCACCACTCAGCCAATGGTAACCATCCTGCCCATTTGGATGGTTTGAAGCTAGTCATACATCTTAAGTAGGTCTCAAGGCAGGCATTCACCCTCTCAGTTTGCCCATCAGATTGAGGGTGGTAAGTTGTGCTCATATGCAACTTAGTGCCCATCTTAGCAAATAATGCTTGCCAAAAGTTACTGAGAAAAACACTATCCCTATCTGACACAATGGTCTTAGGCATGCCATGAAGTTTGAAAATGGTATCTAGGAACACTTTAGCTACTTTAGGGGCAGTATAAGGATGATTAAGGGCTATGAAATGACTATACTTAGTGAATCTGTCAACCACAACAAGAATTACCTCTTTGCTGTCAGATTTAGGAAGCCCAGAAATGAAATCCATGCTAATATGTTCCCAAGCAGTTTCTGGCACTACCAAAGGTTGAAGAAGCCCAGCTGGTAAGGAATTCATTCCCTTGTTCTGCTGACAAATGCCACACTCTTGCACAAACTGAAGTATTTGTTTCTTCAGCCCCACCCAAAAGAAATATAACTTAGCTCTCTGGTAACTAGCTTGAAAGCCTGAATGACCACCAATGCAGGATTCATGTAAGTCAGTAATGATCTTATTCCTCAGATTGCCAGTAGTTCCAACATAAATCTTGTTCTTGTATCTCAACAAACCTAACTGATACTGGTATTGACCTTCCAATTTTGGCTGCACCACCAATTTGGGAATCCATTCTTGAGCTAATTCATCTTCTACATAACTGTCTTGTATCTCTTTGAGCCATGTGGGTTCAACTGCTATGATGGTGCTGCAAGAGGATTCTTCGACTGTCACCACTCTGGATAATGCATCTGCTACCCTGTTGTCAGTTTCTTTCTTGTACTTGAGCTCATAATCATACCCCAACAGCTTAGCAAGCCATTTTTGCTGTAATACAGTATGAATTCTCTGTTCCAAGAAATATTTGATGCTCTGGTGATCTGTGTATATAGTGAATTTATTGCCCATCAAATAAGCTCTCCACTTAGTCACATCCATGACTACAGCCATCATCTTTTTTTCATAGGTAGACCTTGCTAGGAATCTAACTCCCATTCCCTTACTGAAGTATGTAATTGGTCTCTTGTTCTGCATCAAAACAGCTCCAACCCCAATGTCACAAGCATCAGTGGCTAGCTCAAAAGGCTTAGAAAAGTCTGGTAGAATCAATACAGGGGTGGTGATCATTGCTGCCTTGAGATTATCAAAGGCCTTTTTAGCTGTTTCACTCCACTTGAAGTTGTTTTTCTTTAGCAGCTCAGTGAGAGGTTTGCAGATGAGCCCATAGTTTCTGACAAACTTTCTGTAGTAGCCTGTAAGCCCTAAAAACCC
>JAJJMA010154071.1:0-12407 GCA_023529015.1 Papaver nudicaule
AAAATCTAGCAAAAGAAATATAGAGCATAATATGGTTGGTTACCAATGAAATTGTCTAAATTGAGACTCTGAAACATTTATTGTGGATTTAGGAACTCTGCAAAGATAAATCCCCTCCCAATGATTAACTTGGGAGGGGATTTAGGAACTCTGCAAAGAAGAAGTAGACGCCTAGGCTTTTAGCTAGTTTGAGTTGGCTTTGCTTTCGTTTCATTATTGTCGGAGCTGAGCTTGCTTTTGGCTTAGTTTCTTGTGGAACTTTTACGTGACCTTTAATCTTCTCTAACTTTTTTACTCTTTATCAATAAAGTTTTAACTTTGCTCCTCAAAAAAAAAAAAATATCATTTATTGGAAATTTGCAGATATGAATTTATATTGCAAATTCTATGTTGAGAAGAACTTTAAAAGAAGTGAAGTTAAAAGCAATGTATATGTCAATGTGGTAGCCTAGGTTTCGAAGCCTTTGTGCTTGTACTTAGGCCTAGGCATTTCGCAGCCATTGTGCTTTGGCCTAGGCCAAGTTTTTGCAGCCTTTGTGCTTATGTCGTCTGACTTTTGATAGAGGTCAGGGTATAATTTGGTTAAAGTATTTTGCCATAATTTCAATTGGATTCTCTAAACTTTATACGAGAAGATAACAAAAAAGTTGAAAGCAAATTCAAATTTCTGTTATTGATCATAGTATTGCAAATAAGTATAAGATGAGGAACTAAAGATTGGAGTAAAAATGAATAACCCCAAATTCCTAAACACGTTTGCCACTTTTGGTTCCATTAGTCTTGGACCCTTTGGCCTTCTCAGAAACCTGCTGCATAGCTTCTTCCTGCATAATAAGTTAAAAGCCGTCAAACTGCCAAGTTCTTCTGTTCTCGCAACATGCTCTTGTTGAGGGGGGCTAATAAGTATAAGGGTGTAAGACAAGTGTGATTCAGATTTATTGTCTTACTGAGTCTGAGTGAGTGTCTGTGTGAGCTTAGTGTGCTGTCATTAGTCGGTTATGAGCTGTCTTTATTACAGCTCATATATATACCGTTATTAGCCTAATGATTGTTAACGTTTCTGTTCATTAATGAATAACAGTATTGTTTTTCTCTAGAATTCTCAAACTCGATAGATGGGACATTACTCACCACCGTTAGTACTACTGTTGCTGCTCATCTGATCATAACTAGGTTTCTTGGCACCACCGAGAGAAAGAGCAGACAAACTATTCTGGACCTTTTGAACTCCTCCACCTGCCATGGTTATGAAGAAAGTCTGTTGATTGTATAGACTTTGGTGTAGTGAAACCGTAGGAATTATATGCATATTTTTAGGGCTATTTTGAGTTTCCTCCCCTCTAAAGATTGGTATTTTGCGTTACCTCCCCAAATTAAGGAAAACAAAACCTAGTGTAATTAGAATTAGAACCTTCTGGAATGTGTGATGTTGGGCTTAACCACATCGAAGTTGGGCCCAATATCCAAGCCATTTATGGGCTTTCGGATGGCTCGGTGAAGCCTGGTTGTAGTACTCCACCTCCAGGCTTACCACAGTTGTAACAGTGTAGTGTGATTGGCAGTTTTAGTTGTCGATCTCATGTAGTGTCAAGTGGTAAAAATGGTGGAATTGACTTCAAGGAACCGTGGTTCACCATTCTGTCTCTCTCAAAAAAAAAAAAAAATTGAAAGAATCAAATGGATTTCCATGTGATTTAGCTTGTATACGGGATAGAATGACTCATTTAGTTGTCATCTCTAATCTTTCCAAGCCGGAGTGGTTGTTGTCATGTATCTATGGCACTACCTACTATGATGAGAAGAAGAAACAGTGGTTGTACATTAGTGATCTTAGTGAGGTAGCAAAACTTCCTTGGGTTCTTTTGGAGATATATGAACATTCATATGCCATCCACAGGACAACCTTCAGATACTTCTTCAATCAACAATTGGCTAGTCAATACAATAGATGCTTCGGGTTTAGTTGATTTGGGTTATGTTGGGAATAACTTCACATGGACCAGTAGAAGTAATGGTAGAGGCTATAAAAGAGCTAGACTCGACATGGCTTTAGTTAATTATCAGTGGACTCAAAACTTCCCTGATTCTAAACTATACCATCTCACTACTATTGGGTCAGATCACTGTCCCGTTCTACTGGTCACTGAACCACTTGTAAGCAAGCCTAGTAAGAATTGGAAGTTCTTCATAAGATGGTTACGTGAACAAATGCGTGCTCCAGAACTAGCCAGATCTTGGTGCAACCATTCTTGTGACTCTCCTGCTGAAGTCTTATCAAACAAGTTAAAACACACTAGAACAAATTTATCTAAATGGAATAGCCATCAGTTTGGGGATATTCCTACCACGCCCACTAGCTAGTTGAATCCTGAAGATCCCAGTCTGGAAGAGTATTTTTTACTGAAACACTTGAATTTTGATGTATCCTCGTTCCAGATGCCAAAAGGCACACAGACACCATAAACATCACAATTTTCTTTCGGCTGAGAAAACAAACCCCACTCACCTGTTGTATCTGACCGTATAAAGTGCTTGATTTGGCCAGAAACATCCATCACAAATGTAGAAAGAATGGAACCATTGTGGAACATCCATCACTTCGTTTCTATTAAGAATCCAGCAGCTCTAACTAATAGCTTTTTGACTGACTATTACAGGAAACCCAACAGCTCGATCAACTGGAATGAGCATTTACTTGGGACTCTGTTACCATGAGTTAAGGTCTACACCAAAGTATATATAGATTTAAGTGAAGAAACAAATCAATCGACAAACGCGTTGTCATTAATAAGGTGGCATAATAAAAAGTCAGTTGAAAGTCCTTATATCCATGTGGTATGTTTATTGAATCATTTAAAAGTCTTTCTATCCATGTGGTATGTTAGGTAGATTACTAATGCAAGGGTCCTAACCAATCGTTCATATGCGAATGCAAGATCTAAGTAGTAATGAGAAAAAATTGAAATTCACAAAACAAGCCTTTGGAGACAAAGAAAATTGACTTCTAACTAGTTAAGCTAGCTAGGCTTAGTTCATTTGGCTTGTTTTCTCTTGTTCTTTGTCTACAAAAGAATTAAGAACGCCTTCAAAATTGGAAAACGACAGTGGCGTGGTTGATAATCAAGACTTTGAAATTCATTTTGTTGTTGTTGTTGTTGTTGTTTCCATTTTGGAGACGTTCTCAATTCTCCATTTATGTGGTATATATACAGAGGAAACAAGGGAATGGAATCTTTGAAAATCAAAGGAAGGAATTCCTTCATATCATGAAGCTGCTTCAATCAATAACTCCGATATTCAAATATTTCATCCCCTTGTCTGCTTTGAATTACATAAATGGAGAATTAGAAACTTCTCCGAAATTAAAAAACAACAATGATGTGGTTGATTTTCAAGACTTTGAAATTCAGTGGATCAAAATCCACTCAGTCTTAATAACAATGCGGAGGATTAACCCACTTGTTAGGTTGTTGTGTAGCTCATGATTGTGTATAAAAGCTGCATGAGCTTATTCTTTTGTTTCAAATGATAAGAAGAAATACTTCCTTTCCATTTCACTTAATCTATAGAAAGTGATTATAAGTGAAATGGAAAAAAAATGTTTCTTTTCATTAAACAAGAGAATAAGCTCATGCAGCTTTTAACCAACATGTTGCTAACAGTAACAGAGATAAACCCCTATGTAAAGAAATCCGAAAAATACCATTTTTAATAGAAAGCTTGCGTACTTCAAACTTTCTACTGAGGAGATGGTATCTGATCCATCTGTACGCAATAGAAAGCTTGAGGTACCAAACTGATGATAGAAGAAAAAGAAGTATGCGTATCCATCTATGCAGGAGCCACTAAGTTCAGGCTAGAGATTTATTGACATCTAAGTTGAGGAAGTGATTCAGCACCATAAAGACCAACAACTATTACACCAGCTGATCTGACAGTATTAACAATGAAAAAACACCATAAAAACCTTACTAGTAAAATTTACATGGGAAATGTGGAGAGTGTTCGAGGTATATGAATATGATGATATCGTTTACATCAAAAAATGGCATAACCCATTCTAAAGATGCCATTTTTCGTTGTAATGGTTCATCGTATTCGTTCTTCACCTGCAAATTGAACGAAAACTGTACTGAAATGTTAAAGGAAGTAGTGATCATACACAAAAGAACAGGATAAACATGCTGGGTAACCCGCAGCTAGCTGTAGTGAGACCTACAAAACAAGAACAAGCATAACAAGTCTTTCAAAAACCTTCCTCGGCGCATCATCAAGAGGTTCATGATCGTTGTGCGTAAATGTTCTGAACTTTAGGCATATGTAACGAAGAAACATCCCAGTGTCTGTGGGCCTTTTGGCAACTCACACTTTGATGTATCCTCGTTACACAAGCCAAAAGTTACGCGGACACGAATAAATATCACAAATTTTACTCTCCTGTTGTATAAAATGCTCGAATAATTTCAAGGTGCCGTACGTAAAAACCACCAACGTCAGTGAGGGGTTTACTGCACTGACGTTGGTGGGTTACTGCGTACTGCATCTTTCGAAAGACGGTAATCTAACTCTTTGCAACGCAGAGATAAACCCCCCAACTAGTAGATATACTTAAGTTACCTGGTTTGTGAAAAACCATAATGAAACCAGGTAACTCAAAGTATACCTACTACTTGGGGGGAAGGTATTTAGTGGGGAGATGGTATCAGATGCATATCCATCTATATGCAGGAGAAAGTTTGAGGTATGGAAACGATGATAGAAGAAAAACAAGTGGTTCTAAAAGTGAGGAAGAGAAATGTATAGGAAGTGATTCATCTCATATGAACCAACAGAATAAGCTGATACTTATATTTCATACACAATCAGCTACAACAACCTAACAATTAAGTATTTGGTGGGTTAACACCTTCCTCCGCGTATCATTAAAAAAGCGAGTGGATTTAGAACCACTGAATTTCATAGTGCAAACATGCCATGTGATGTATTTGGGATTTCAGAATTTTAGTTCACTGTATTTAGTGTGAACCATAGTAAATGTAAAACCACTGAATTTCAAAGCCTAAACATGTCGTGTGAGCGTATGTGGGGTTTCATTTATGCAAAGACTTGAATCCCCTTTCCCTGACATTGATACTGGCTTGCCACTGAGGCTAGGCTTAAGAGTTTTAAAATCCAACCACTTACAAATACAATCCAACAATACGGTCATACATTCAATCTACACTTACACGGTGAATGGCATGTTTCAGGATTTCAAATTCTTATTGTAGAAGATATGATGGGAAAGAGTTAAAATACAACAAAAGACAACGACGACTCATGAGACAGATTGTTAAGTTGGACTTGTCTCAGAGCATACAATTTAAGCAGAAATGTAATTTCATTCAGTTCTAATCATGTGAGAAATGCTTGTAAAAGAATTAAACATTCTTCGGCACCTCATGCAATGCCACAAACACAAGTGGAGAAACACCTAAAGCTTATCTTTCTTTTTCTTTCTCCATTTCTCCTTTTTAGTCATACGAGGTGGTGCTGAGGATGGGAGGAGCCAAGTAAAAAAGCCAACACGAGTTTTACCATTTACTCTCTGAGATGAGTACTCCGCCAACATATTCCAGAGATCCCCGACTGTCCATCCATGCGACTGAATCAAACAACTCACCTGTCCATACGAACAATGAAAACCCAAAGTGATAAATCGGTAGATGAAACTTGGAGCCATTTAGCAAAGACGAAATGCCCTGAATAAGTCAGACTGTAAAAGAGAATGGACTATGGAGTGATGCAACTACAGTTTTGCAAGGTGTGTAAAGACTTTACTAACTGGCGGCGAAAGTAAGGTGTGTTTTGTTTCTTTTCAAGGATATATCTGTACAAATACTACAAATTTAAGGGAGCATTAAGGGTAAAACCTTTTACCTGTTCTAAATTCTGCAGAGATTCATGCCCAAAGGTGTAATACGAAATGAAAGGTCTTAAGGCCTGCAAATACAAGTTACCCCAATGATAAAACAGCACAAAGAACAAAAATTATCACACCAGCAAATACGTTGTACAAATACAATAAAAATAAACTTGGTTCCTGATGCCAGAAAGGGAGGGAAGTTAACCTGAGAAGCAGCAAGCCATTGAATCATAACCTTAAGTTCAGGGTCTCCACCAAAAGAACCACATCCCCAATTCCCTGTTGCTATTCCAACATCATCTTTCACATCTGAATCTCGGTGACTATGTTTATCATGAGAATTTCCAACCAATCGAGACTCATTTTCTCCTCCATGAAGTCCGTCGTCAGAAACAGAAGGCTGTGCACAATGCAGCAGAGGAAAATCAGATCAGTTACTCAAACATTAACCAACATTCAGCAAAGACAATTTGAGACCATAGAAACCTTCAGCACTTAACGGAAGATAACATAGAGTTAGTTAAAGATCCTAACCTTGAGAACAATATTATCCTGTTGAAGACCTTTTTGGTAATTTTGATATTTGATTTGATCAACAAATCCGCACCACGCCTTATTTACCTCCCTGTAGTAATAAAGGAAGAATGAACAAAGACTTGGTTAATGAAGAGGACCTGCTGAAGGAAAATAAAATAAATGAAAATCTCAAGAAAGAATGAGAGAGAAGGGAGAATCTGTAGAAAATCTATCATACCGAACAAGGTGTTCGATTCTAAATTGTTTTATTCCTAGTCTTGGTGATGCGTCCATTGCAATTATCCTGGTTTTGCGTCTTCCCATGCAATCTATTAACTTGTTGTCTGAACAATCACCCGAAAAAAGGAATGCATCGCCATATCTGCATATAACATCATGAGAATGAGCAAGAACAATTTGAAAAAACCAACAGAGAGTCTGGAACTTAGTCCTGCCATTAATGGGATATACGAAAGAAAATCTGCAAGGAGAATAAAGCCAATTACATAATATAACATGTTTATCAGTCATCTGAAACAATTCTAAGGTTTACCATAGTTGACCACAAACTTGATATATGCATTCATCTGTTACTACCATTGAAGCGTGAAGCAGGTCCGGTATTGTATGTTGGTGGTAATGAACAAAAGTATCCCAAGAAAAAACATAAAACTAAGTAGGCAATGATTGATTCATCCGTATAGTCGGTGAACAAATGGAAACCAATTGACAAAATGAAGACACGTAACTCTAGTCCAAGTGTAGTTTCACATAAGGCCAGTTTAGCCCTTTTCACAGAGTAATTTAAGAGTTAGATGAATCAACTAACCCTGTGTAATTTGAAAATCTCTCTGTGCCAACAATTTCAATAGCTTCGTTGGCATCCATACAAGGCAAGAAGAGAATGCCAATAATTAACTCCGGATTAATCATGAAACGAATCTCTTCCTACAAAACATACATCAGTGATTAGTAAGAAATCATTACTGCAAGGAAAATTTCAGAGAGCGTACTGAATTACCACAAATGTTAAGCTAAAATCTAACAAAAAACATAAAAACGGAAAAAAAAAAGTTCTACGTAAATGGTCTTTCAGAAATACGTCTCAGAGAACAAGCATTTTCCCACACATGATAGTGTGAGGCTGTGAGCAGCTCCTAAACATTATTCGACTGATAAACTGCAACTGGTAACATATTATAGGAACAGAACCCCATTTATTCAAATTCTAAAAAGTGATATACTATTCTAGTAAGAGTTTCTACGGCATTTCTCTTAGATGTGAACAAGGTAAACCCAAAGAATAAGTTATGGGCATGACCTAGAGGCCCCATCCTTGTGCAGGGCGACATTGAACTTAGCTTGGTGTTATATAATGAGGCTAAGACTACCACTATCAATACCTCGTAGCACTTTAAGAATTATCAAAAGTATCTACTATTCAAAAGAAAAAAAATCGGTTGGTTAACTTTTGAAAATGAGCTAGACAAACCTGTACACAGCCTCTACCCATAGCAGCACCACCAATAAACTTGTTGGCAAAGTCCACTTCAAGAGCTTCACGTGTCTGCTCCTCTATTAAGCCAGAGAGAAAAACCTAGACAGACGACAGGATCTTTATATAATGAAATCACTAAAAGTATCCACGGTGCTATTGGTCTACACTACATAGATGTTTTAATACTGAAACATGCCTGATGGACTTTAAGAAAAACACACACACAAAGTCTGCAGTTGTTAAATTTAACAGGGCACTCAACTATGCAGCATTTCATATAGAGTTAGAGGCATCCTTTATATGCCACCGACTACCAAAGTGAGTACAGCAAAAGGCACAAAGTCAACCCCGAGATTACTTTATACCCAATTTGAAACCCGTGGCACATTTTGTTCGAACCGAGCATGAATGTCCCAGTTCAATTTCGATTGAGCCAAGAATTAAGCCAGGTAGGGTCGTCCCAAAACACAAGTATGAAATGAGATAGTGTGGATAACAAGCAATTACTGGACTGACAGGGTGAGCGTGGGTTCAACCACTACATTTGATCCCATACATTCAATTACCCAACTTGCTTATTATGATGTTGTAAGTTATGATGGTGTATATGTGCTCTAATTGAATAAATTTAAGAAAATATACATATCCATCTTATGAAGAATCAGGGACAGAGAAGCAACGGTATCCATAAGTTAGTTGGCAATTACTATGGATATTCAGAATAGTAGCTACCTCAAATTGACAGAGCGGAATGGTAGATTTGCTCCAAAACTCAGCTTCGGGATAAGATAAACCAAATGGACTAGTTTCTACAGCCATGGGAATAACCTTCCGTTCAAATGAGACACAGTACATTGGCATGCATTCTAAAATTCTTTCAAAGTAGTGTACGAGGCACCTTATTTTCTGTTCTTGGTACGGCTTGTAGCTAGGATGAAGGTTCCTGAAGAAAACAAAATTGAAAGCTCTTCTTGAAAACAAAGGACTGACCAATCAAATAGAAGTCTTTAACTTGATGGGAAACTAAGAACTAAAATGAGCCAAAAATACATGCAGCAAATATGATAGTCTATTGCATTTCTGAACTTGAATCAACCATGGAGATAAACACATTCGACATCAAAACTGACAAAATTAACCATTCAACTGCATGTATAAAAGTGAAGATGACTTACGCAAACAAAAAGTCGAAGTTGATTCTTCGAAGAAGTTTGGCATGCCTATTAACGGTTGGAAAAATACAAAAGAAAGAGCAAGCAAGAAGAGCACCAATTAATTCCTGAAAACACACAAAAGAGTAACAGACATTTATGTTAGTGCAAGTCTTTCTGTATCATCCAAAATCATAAAAAAAGTCGAGATTTGTACTTTGAGTAAGTCTAATGTGCAATTCAACGTCATGGACAAACTCCAACACTGCTGTTAGTTGTTTTTCCATTTCCTACTTCTTGTTCTTATGTGTTAAGAAGATTCATTAGAATACCTCTTCTCTGTGATTAACTTTAACAGATCAATACAATCACACTTCTTATAGTTCAGCAAAAGATGCTTATTGAACCACAGTTAGTAATGCATAAAAATAAAATAGTACAAATCATCAAGCATCCAAGAACGTAACGGAACCACATAAAGCTACCTCTCCTTGGAAATGCAAATATATATTTTATTTTCTAACCAGAACCACTACAATTATCAATTTCAAGACAATTTGAATGTGTATTTTATTAGAAGAATTTTTCTAGCCATTAATCTAACCTCTTTTTCTACGTTTCACCAGTCACCACAAGTTATAATCAAAAGCTAGAAAGAGAATGTACCTGGCTGAGAAACACCGTGCCTGATTCTTGTGGATTCAACATACGAAGTCCGGTTCTGATTTTAGGATAACCTTCTTTAGCTCCACGATGAATTTCATCTGCATCTCTATAATGAGCTTCCAATAGAGATGGTAGCTTTAGCATCAAAGTAGCTAATGCTGGGAAAATCTCTCGAAACCATTTCCTCGATTCAACAGGAGACATAAGCTAAGAGAACAATGAAATCAAACATAATTTCCATTAAAAGAATAATACAAAATCACTAATTCTGTTATTTCTGATATAAATGTCTTAAAATCATCGAGAATGAGAGCGAGAGCGAGAGAGAAAGTGAGGGTAAGAAATTCTCAATACCTCATTGAAGAAAAGAGTGTATCCCTCTTCAGTACCAGGAGAAAGTTCAGAAGAAGGGTAACCAAGACAATTTCTGAGATTTGAAATTGTACAAAACAAAACTTCACCAGAATCAACTCCATTGTGATCAGGGCCTTTGCTCAGAGATTTTAATGCTTCAATGATTGTATCTGGCCATGAAAGATCATAAGATGTTGATGATAATGATACTATTGGTAAAAATGGTAGAATCGAATTCAAACTATCAAGGTTTTCCATTCTCACTTTCTCTCCCTCTCTCTAAATTGTATATAATTTTCAGGGCAATAAGAAGATACAAGAACCACAAGAAAAATCAAACCCTATAAACAAAAATTTGAAGATTAGAACGTGGAATCCTCTTTTTATTTAAAATTATTTTTCTGTCCCTTATTTGTCATTTAGAATTAGTAAATTGTTTACCTACACCTCTTCCTAGAATCTTTGTTGGCAAGGAATCAGCCACTTGATTGAATTTTCAGGACTTAATCCACTACTTGCTACCCAAGCATGATGAGTCAACTACTTGCTACCCAAGCATGATGAGCCCACTACTTGCTGCCTTGCTGCTGGTTACAATAAATTAATAAGTTTATGAGAATAGTTTAATGATGTTCTGGTAGATTAGTACTATGTTTTATGGAAGTGGTTATTGAAGATTTACAATGGCATCTACATTGGAGATAAACTCTGAAGGTTTATTGATTGATCAAAGGTTTCTGTTACAAGTGATTGTGTAGAGTTTATAGTATATAGACCTCTACGGACATTAGTCTTTGACAGTTAGACTTACAGCTGTTGCCAACTGTCAACCGACACACCACTGACTCTCTTTCAGACCACAAGGCTGACTCGACTAATATCACTCCATTACAGACAATACAGACAAGCCTTACTAGCCTTACTCAAGCCTTACTCTATTACTCCCCCTCAAGAACAAGTCAGCTATCAAACAAACTTGTTCTTGCACTACAAGCCTTACTAGCCTTACTCAAGCCTTACTCTATTAAAATATTACATTAGCAGCAGTAGAAGTTGTTGATGTGGTGGTCAGACAATGTGAAGAAATCTGTAGCTGTAGCAGTAGCTGATAAAATCTGTGCAATCCAATTTTGCAGGAGCATCAGTAGTAGACAAAACCGAAAATGATATCTGCCCCCCGGATCCGTCCACCAGGGGGTTTCCACCAGGCGTGGCACTCATTGATTGGGTGATGAAACCCTGGGCGGGGCCCCCTGCTGCTCCACCAGCCAATGGGAGCGCGCCACGCCTGGTGGAAATAGGCTGGTGGACGGATCCGGGGGCCCTGTAGCAGCTTCGAAAACAAAACTCATCAGAAAGTGTTGATTGAAGCAGCTTTAGTAGTACACAAACCCAGCAGCAGTAGTAGCTCAGAGTTGCTGTGAATTACAGAGTTCAAAGTTGGCTTGGTAGCAGCAGTAGCAGTACTTGTTGCGGCTTGTTGATGCAGTAGTTGTTGGACCAGCAAAGTAGTACAATAGTACATTAGCAGCAGTAGAATTTGTTGATGTGCAGTAGAAGTTGTTGATGTGCAGTAGAAATTGTTGATGTGCAGTAAAATAGTGCAGTAGAAGTTGTTGAGTAGGTGAAGTTCTTGTTGTAGTAGATAGAAAGTTGTTGAAAAACCCATCATCTTATTCAACACATGTGCAGAAGCATAGCATTATCCTGTAAGGCTTGTAATATTTCTCCTGTCATGCATTACTAGCCAAAACTCTAACACTTCCTTTCATGAAAACACACCACCAACTGTCACAGTAAAGAATTAATACCAAAATTCTTGCAATTTGGAATGAAAAGCAGGCCATTAAGAGGATTGCAGCCAACAAGAATATGAGTAATAGTTGGTGTAGACTTTATACAGTATCAAGAGTGCAAACAGACTTCACAGGAACTTGTAAAACAGCAGGAACCACACACACAAATAGAAATGCAGATGCAACTGATGTAAAATTCAATTCCTTTAAACCACCAAGCACAAACCAGCAACACTGACTATTTGAGAACAAATCTTCAAGTAAGAAATCTATCATTAACACCTGTTGAAGCTGACAAGAGCCTGAATCTCATAAAAACACCATTTCTGCCATGAAGAGAAGAAAACCAACAACACACAACTAATGTCTTCTCTGAAATCTTTATTCAAGATACTTAGACAAGCATCAAATTATTCAACAAGAAAGGGAAAAGATAACTATTCCAGGCCACACACACAATTGTGTGCAGACTTCAACACTCAAAACTCCAAGAAGATGAATTAGTTCCATAACCAAAGCCA
>JAJJMA010154072.1:0-13278 GCA_023529015.1 Papaver nudicaule
TCCGATTTCAGAGAACAAACCAGGACCCATGGTTACAGCAGCAGCAGCAGCAGAGAAAAACACACAGCGACAAAAAAAAAAAGAGAGAGAAGAAGTTTTTCTGAGAGACTAGCTACGTTGCCAGGTTTAGGTTTCGGGCGTCATTCCTTGATGATTTATTCACATACAAGACATTTTCAAGCCAAGAGTTGCTCCAATTTCAGATCTTGAATTCATGGAGATTTTTTGTTTGGAATTTGATTTCACCTTGAAATCAAACCTTACGACAAAATTTACAAACCCAAGATTAAAAATTGAGATCTTCTTAATACCTACCTTGAAGGGGAGCAAGTCTTTGTCTTCTGGTTTCTTCATAGTCTTGCCACAGGTCGATGCCCCTTACATATGCGGCCTGTAACGGGTCGTGGATACCGTATTCTGTACGGATATCCAAGTTCGTTGATGGGTTACTGTAGGTGATGCTATGGGAACCTCCTTGGACTCGCGAGTTTCTAACTTGTCTCTGCAGGGAAGCACAGGATTTCGACGCATTGGGCTACTGTAGGGTACAATATGGGAGCCCGTTCCCTACGGAAATCTTCAGGTATGTAGTAATCTCAGGTAAGGACGGTGTGTACAGGTAGGACGACCTCTTCCCTCAAAACAATTGCATACGTTACTGTGACCTGAAGTTCTGTTTGGGTTGGATAGCGCTGCAAGGCGTAAGAGATGTAAGTTCTGTGTGTGCGCAAGCCCACAAGCTTGTGTTAATTACGGCTATTCGCCCGAAAAACCACCTAACCGCGGAATGCGGCAAGCAAACTCTGATTACAGTTGCTGTAACACATGGGCGTAACAGCTATTAAAACGACGCTACAGCTGGAGGGTAGCATCCGAGCCCTCGTTGGCATGGCTTGCTATTCCACTCCGCAAAACACCGAACCCGAAGTATCACCTACCCGTAAAAACACTACCTGGTGGCCTGCTACTGGTAATACTTCCTTTGGGATCCGTGTGCTTCCTATGGATGAAGGAAAAAAAATACTACTAGATTACCGCTTGCACGGTGGGGGGCCGACGACCGGCAAGAGTCATGCAAATACTAAATCAACGCCCAAAGTAATTCGTGTAGCATTTACTCAGATTCTGCCTTAATTAGTGGTGCCTCCGATCACAAAAACTGATTTTTTTTCTGTGTTACAGTATAACATAAAATATTGCTGCTAACAACCAACGCACCTAAAATAACAAGTAGAAACTACCAATTAATTCTAATATGAGATTTTATATTTCAGTTTAGTCCTGTGAGCCAATCAAGATTATTATTTAGTCCTAAAAGTTTTTTGTTTGGTCCTAATATTTCTATTTAGTCCTTTTTTTTTATTGTTTGGTCCTTGGGTGAACGTTACCCACGCGGAGTGACATCATCGTCCTTTTTAATATTACAGAAATACCATTTTATCATTTATTCTTTGTTCTTTATAAAACTAATGAAAATTAATTAAAAAAATTAAATATCTCAAGAACTACAATTCGGAATTAAACAAATTTTATATATTCCGAAAGCTCTTGACGAGATCTATACAACGAGTATCATTGTCACTATGTTTCGAAACATTTTTTTTCTTCACGTTACCGGGTGACGGATTTCATTTCAGAAAATGAAGTACTAAAACGGATTTCATCTCATACTATGAAGTGCCAAAATAGATTTCATCTCATACTATGAAGTTCTAAAATAGATTTCATCTCAATGTATGAATTCATAAATGAAATTCATCTCAAAATATGAAGTGACAAAATAAAATTCATTTCATTAAGATTATAAATTAAAGTAAAACTATAATTTTCTATGTTAAAGTAGAATTCATCTACAAATATGAAGTGGTAAATGAAATTCATTTCAAAATATGAAGTGTAAAAATTGAATTCATCTAAAAACATGAAGTGATAAATGAGATTCATCTCAAAATATGAAGTTAAAAGATTGAATTCATCTCAAAATATGAATGATAAATGAACTTCATCTCAAAATATGAAGTTAAAAATTGAATTAATATAAAAAATATTAAAAATTAAATTATTCTCAAAATATGAATGATAAATGAACTTCATCTCAAAATATGAAGTTCAAAATGAATTAATATAAAAAATATGAAGTTACAAATTGAATTCATCTCAAAATATGAAGTGATATATGAATTTCATCTCAAAATATGAAGTTAAAAATTGAATTCATCCCAAAAAATGAAGTATCATTACAGGTAGCGTAAAAAAAAATGTTTCGAAACATATCAACAATGGTACTCGTTGTGTAGATCTCGTCAAGAGCTTTCTGAATATATAAAATTTGTTAATTTTCGAGTTATATTTTGGGAGATATTTTATTTTAAAATAAGAGAAAAAATAAGAAAAATGAGAGTTATTATACTCTTTTAATAAAAAAAGGACTAAACAGAAAAGTCACTTTTGTAACAGGACTAAATGGATATAGATCTACCAAAAAAAGGACTAAACAGTTTTTTCCCCAAATAACAAAGCACACTATAAAATATTCGAGAACCTCTGTATGGTACACCATACATTTTTCTAATTGTTATGCCCATCAATTTGGATGGACCATAAAATGCTGGCAAGAAGGACAGGACACGTGTAAATATGTTAAAAAAGATGTGGCAGAGAGTTAGAAACGAAACAAACCTAGCTAAAGGTTACTTTCTCGTCCGCCTCCCTCTCCTCTCCTCTCCTCTCCCTGTTTTTCAATCAGACTTATTTTTGCCTAATTAAATTTGGCCCCATACGTTAGTATTTGGCCCCATGAAAATTTAAACCCATCTAGGGTAAGTTGTTATGGGATGTCTTCACAGGGGTGGAATATACTAAATTACCCTTCACTACTAATTAATCATACTAACTAATCCCACCCCAAATAGTAAACTTAACCTTAATCCAAAAACCCTAAAATATTTAAACCCAAAAACTTTCCAAAACCAAAATCATTTCACTCAAAAACAAAAACAAAAACAAAAATTTTGAATCCGCCCACTCGAGAATCAAGCCGGAAACTTCGTCAAAGGTGTGTAATCTTATCTCAATCGTTTTTAGTGTGTTAGTTGCTTATTATACGTGATTTGGTTGCATGAAACTCTGATTTTTCGGCAATTTTTTCGGCTGATAATACCAGAATCGTTGGATCCGAAACAACATATCCAACGATTGTTCATCTTCACTAGCAACAATCGTTTTCTGTTTTATCACATATATACCGATTATGTTTTTTAAGATGAACAAACGTTAGATGTAGTGATATATATGAACCGATTATTGATCATCAGCACTTCATGTAAAATTACATGCAAGTTACGTAGTTTTGTAATCGGTGGATAAATTCCAATAGATTGAACGATTATTTTTTAAGAACAACAAACGTTATATGTAGTGATATATATGAACCGATTATTGATGACTTCATTCTTCATGTGGAATGGCATGCAAGTTAAGTAGTTTTGTAATCGGTGGATAACTTCCAATATATAGAACGATTACGTTTTTTTAGAACAACAAACGTTAGATGTAGTGATACATATGAACCGATTGCGCATTTTGCTTTTGATAATCGGTTTACAATGTTTAAAATATATGCCGATTTTGTGCTACAGAAATGGATGATGAGAAGATCAGACCTAGAGATCTGGCAAGAGTTAGACAAGTCAAACGAACTCCATTGAATGAGACAATTCTAAAAGAGTGTGTTCGGCTCGTGAAAGAATTGGCAGTAGTTGAAATTGAGGAGCTCATTGAGTATTGTACTCAAAGGCTTATCAAGATCGACGAGTACCGCAAAGAGGAGGCTGACTGGAAGGAAATGGAGAAGGTTGTGAAGCTGCGTGAAGAACTGGATGCTGCAGATGAAGCTCGTAAGGCTGCTGCTGCCGCTGCCACCGCTAGTGTTGTTGCTGTCAGGTTTGCTGCCGCCTTTGCTGCTGCTGAAGATGATCTCAACCATCCTCCTGGTTTCCCAGCAAAGCGCCGTCGTTAGATACTTGTGGTGATGATCATTAATTGTCTAAGTAGTTAGAACTTTAGATGGTTTAAAGACTCGTTTGTTTGGTTTAAGAACTTGTTCTTGTTATTGTTTTAAGACGTGTTGTTTGGATTACGTGTTTCAGTTTAAGACTTGATCTATGGATGAATGTTATGTTCTACTACTTACTTCTTCTGTCTGCGTAAATCGGTTTACCATTAAGAATTTATACGCCGATCGCTTTTACTTGAAATTGTTTAGATTGTGTTTACCACCAGGTAATTTGTTTACAAACCCTTATTGAAAATCACACATGATTTCATTAATCACAAATATTAAAAATATATATTAGGGTTTGATTAATATAGTTTAGGGTTTGATCAAGCATAATATTTGATTAAACATAACGTGGTTAAATAGAAATTTACTGCTCATTATTTGTTTTGTGTATTACTACTTGATTTCTATCTGTGCGTGACACAGTGTACTCGAGGAGACATTATAGCTAGAATTCATGCAAGCATAAGGAGTAACAATAGGCATCAGATGTAGGCTATCTCGGTAATTTTTTGGATCCCAACAGGGAAGAGATCCTTCTTCATATATAACACAGAGCATAACTATACATGGCCACGGCCACGGCCACTTCGTATAAAACCTAAAGAACCGAGAAATCAACATACAGGGCAATGAATTAGGATACAGTTGACTTTGAGTTAGTAGAATTATGTGTTCGGATGTTGGATTTGAACTAGAGCTGAGGTAGATTAGAACGCTTTGAGGTTCTTGGCAGTGGATGAGGTAGTATATCATGTAGGACTTAATGAGAAACAATGTGGTATGGTTTAGTTTAGTCTAATGCTTTTAAAATCTAGACCACAAGCTAGTGCGTCCTAGTTTTTTATGTTAGATGTCTTTTTCTATTTGCACAGTAAATAAGTTTGCGACCATGAACATATTCTTGTACTTCAGGCAGTCGCCAAGATGCAGCGATACATGTATGTACTTAGTATCCCTTCTAGTCTAAATTTCCTGGCTGATTTGGGGGCGAGCCCATATTTCATGGGGGCGAGCACTACTTCAATTGTCCCACCCCAGTTTATAAGGGGTGCTAAAATTGTGTGCAAATACTAAAATGTCCCTGATACTTAATTTTAAATACCAAATTAATCTTAATCAAAAATTAAAACTCAAAAATCAAAAACCTCAAATACCCTCCTCTACTACTTATCCTTCACAACAAACAAAAACCCACCCTTCCAAAAACAAAAACCGTGACGACCTAAATTTTTTTTCGAATTCAATTAATCGTGGTAATCGACGATTCGAGTTTTTTCATCGACGATTCAAATCTTCAATACGCTACAAAGATGACCAAAGAAAAACCAAAATTCCTCATTCGTTTGAAGGGGAAATCGATTGAAAAAACAATTTCAAAATCCACCTCAACCGAAAAAGAAATTGTTGAAGAAGAACCGGAAGAAAGGGATAAAAACGAGGAAGAAATGGCAAGATTGAGAAGGTAAGTTACTTGAATCACCCCTTACGTAACTTTTAGTATGTTTCGATGGATTTTAGGGTGAAAGAACTCAATTTCTCGCACTCACAGTAGAAAACTCGTCAAGCTTGAGCCATCGAGCTTGACGAGTTTGCAGTTTCAGGGAAAATAATATGAACACTCGTCAAGCTTATTTCAAAAAGCTTGACGAGATTTTTCTGCAACTTAGGCTATTTCCTTTGCATGCGAACACTCGTCATAGTATTCATCGTTTCCTTGACGATTTGAGCCCTGTGAATTTTTGGAGAAGAAGGGTACACATGAAATCGTCAAGTAATGTGCGAAAATCATGACGAGTTTGGTCGTCTCAAAACATGCTCACTGTCCAAATTTTGCCAAAAATCGGAAAGCTTTTTAAACTAGCTTGACGATATAGTTTTGCATTTCGTTCCACTCGTCATAGTTAGTGTTATTTTCTTGACGATTCGAACCTTGGGAAAAATTGGTGGAATAAGGTGAATTCATGTCGTCAAGATAGGCTGGAATAGCTTGACGATTTTGCTCCTCCCAAAACATGCTCACTGTCCAAAATTTAGGAAAACTCGTCATGCTTTTGGGCATCAAACCTTGACGAGATTTTCTGCTTCACTTGTGAATCGTCAAGTATTTTCCAAAAGCTTGACGATTTGCATCATACTTTTTTAAATCGTCGTATTATGCTGTTTAACCTTGACGAGTTTGATGTTAATAAATGTTTTTAATTTTTGTGTTGTTAGGTTGAAAGAGAAGAAGAATATCAAACTCCCCCTTGACACTCCCCCATCAATTCCTCGAAGAGATAAGTATTTGGGAGCGGGAAATTTTCGTGGTCTTACCACACAAGATGTAGCGGCTTTATCCTCAATCCCGTGTTCCACTCCTTCTTCTATCCCCGAACCCGGTGGCAACCATCATGACGGTGGTGATGATGTTGAACCCGACCAAAATGAACATGGCAATGATGTTGAGGATGAAGGTGACAAGGAAGGTGAGGATGAAGGCACCAAAGAGGGTGAAGAAGATGAAGGCACCAAAGAGGGTGAAGATGAAGAAGAAGAATAAAAAGAGTGTGAAGAAGAAGAAGAAAAAGAGGGTAATGATAAAGGTGTTTTGGTTGAACACCCTAAAGATAATGAGAGAAATGGGGATGTCGTTGAGGGCAAGGGAAAGGTGAAAAAGAAACCGAGGGATAGAGCTGCGCACCTTCCCGCACCATACCTCATTATAGAGGGAGGACCTCATGGGTTACCTGCGGATGGTGGACAAGTTCTCTTTGGTTACAAGGATTCGTGGGCTTGTACCATCTACTCCACCTTGGTAATGTTAATGTCAACTTCTTTTGTGTTTCATTGTGTTGATATCTTAGGTTAGATGTTAATATATCTCATTATGTTTTCATCTTTCAGGATCATACGAACGCCACACGTCTTCTTAGGCGCCAAACTAATTATTTTAATATGAGGAAGTGGGCTTTTGAAAAGGAATGTGAGGGGGTCAAAAAAATTATTAAAGCTTCTGGTTTGTATGGTGCTGTAGAGAATTCGGTTGTGAACTATGACGTAGAGACAGTTTCGGCAATGTGCGAGAGGTATTATCCGGAAAGAGACACCATGCTTTTTCCATTCGGGGAGATGGCGATCATTCCCGACGACGCTCAACAGATTCTGAAATTGTCAATTGCCGGGAAGTCCACCAGCTATGGGTACACCAAGCAACTCGATTTTACCAAGCTTGATGAATTGTGCAAGAACTTGTTTGATTGGACTCCTGCGGAAATTGACTATTTCTTCATGAAGAGTACAACAACAAAAAAAAGGATTAGGGAGATCAATCTTGTGAAATTGAGGGCAAGGTATGAAGGAACCCTTGCTAAAGAAAAAGCCAATAAGGGGCCTCTGGATGAGAAGGAAGTCAAAGCTTCGGCAGCGGCTTATCTGTTATACGTCTTAGCCATTTGTATATTTCCGTCTTCTGCCGGGAACAGGGTGAATGCGAACTTCTTGCAGCTACTGCATCCTTTGGATAAGATTGCAGAGTATTCGTGGGCTACCGCAATTGTCTCACACCTAAACACCGAACTGAGAAAGGCATCAAGAAGCTTCACTTCCCAACTCAATGGCAACACATCTCTACTGCAGGTAATTATGCATTTTGTTTTTCACTTTTGAATGTCAAATTCTTGATAACATCAACGTGACAGTTAGATTAAATATGTGTCATTGATCTTAGGTGTGGATATATGAACACTTCCCAAAGTTGATGGAAGGCCATGCGGATTGGAAAATCAACACCACCAAGTGGAAACCGGGAATGGCGAGAGGGCACAAGTATATCTTCACTGGGGATCAAGAAAGAGGCAAGAAAGGTTGGCTTCTAACGGTCCGAGAGAGGTTGGACAACATGAAGGTAAGTGATGTAGTCTTTGACCCCTACAGAGAGGATAGGGAGAAGGGTTTCATTGAGGAGAGGGACCCACACTATAAGTACGATGGCCCCTTGTTTCACCCTCTTGGACACACAATGCATGCCCCGGAGAGATTCATGAGACAACTTGGGTGTATACAAGAAAGTCCCGAAGAAGGGATAGAAACAGATTATAACGCTGCAGAAAACCCAGTTGACGTCAAGGAAAGCTACAGCGACACAAAATCAATCACGGTTGCCTACAAAAACCCCATATCAGATGATCATTGGAACCAACGAGGAAGTCATCTAGTAGGATGGGTTTGGGATCCTGTCGTCCATGGTTATGAGTGCGCGGATGATTACATGGAGTGGTACAACCGTTGGAGTCACGGCCGTGTAATTCGTAGGGAACAAGTTGTCCAGCGTGGTCGTGGCAAAGGAAAAAAGATCACTACTGCACCTTCTCTTGATGATTCTTCCTTATACAAGCTATGCGTAAGTTAATTTGGTCTCTCTTTTGTTGTTTAAATTGTGAACTAAATTTATGTCGGTATGACTTACTTGGTATTCCTTAAAATAGATGGAGTGTTTGGATGTTGTGTTGAAGCCACTGACAAATAAGGTGGACCATGGAGAGGGCATGACTCCTACAGAACTAGCGCTTCATATTGATCACCTAAGACACTTGCATGTTCCTGAGGCTACCAACATGTTTAAAAAAGTAGCCAATGCAAGGAAGAGAGTTTGTCCTTCAGCTACTGCCACTCAGGAGAGTAAGCGAGGAGAAACTTCCAAAAGAGCTCGTGCCAAGGGTCGTGGCAAAGGTGAGGGTAGTGGTTGATTTTACCAATGTGTGTTAGGATGATATTATGGTTGGTATGTTTATTTTGGATTTCGTCATGGTTTCTTCCTCATGACACTTAAGATGTTTGGACGGAGCTTGGTTTAAATGCAAGTATGAATTTGTTTGAAATTTATATGCATAAATCGTCAGGGTTCAGGCAATTCCTTGCCGATTTCACAAATATTTACAGGTCCCAAAAGCTGGATTCAAATTCTAAATCGTCAAGGAGTTACAAATTACCTTGACGATTTTGTTGTATCGTCAAGAAGTTTTAAATTTACTTGACGATTCTTTAAAACTTATAAGAATTTTTCCATTGTATTTTTCCTTACACTCGGTCTACACTCCATAACGACTAGTTTTTTGAAAAAAATATATCCGTTGGGAACTTATCTACATAAAGAGAACCTTTCATCCAAAACAATCATCCCAATCAATCTAGTTTATTTTTGTTTTTTTTTCAATTCTACAATGTCAGGTTCATCATCAGAAACCGCAAATCTCGAAGATAGTCCTCCTCCGGCATCTCCTACTCGCAGATCTCAATATCGAAACATCACTCATAAGATAGTTCATGAATATTATTATAAGTGTACTCCATCTCAAAAACCATTATCTCCTCCTCGCTCAACACGAAAGAAACCAAGTTGTGCTCCATTTACGTGGCATGAAGATCATTGTTTTTGTAGATATCTCATGTTGTACTATCCAAAACCAGCTGAAGTTAAACGGAGTCGTTTTGGGATCAATTGGGGACTATTGTGGAGTTACGTTAAAGAATCCTTCGACGAACAATGTACCCAATTTGAACGAGATGTAAATGGGTTGTCGGCGCGATGGAGTGTAATACACAAAAATGTCGACGAATTTATGCACCTGAGGAGATTGATCCGAGATATTTTCAAGGAAGATACCGATGATGAAATTCTGGCTAGGGCATTGAAGGAATGGGCTCGTTGGAAAGGAAAGAACTTCGAGTTCGAACAACATTACCGTCTCCTTAACACTTTTCTTAATAATTGTTATAATAAAGAGTAAGTGTCTTCATGTAAGATCAATTGGAATTAACTATGTAATGCTTTGATTTTTATTTGTTTTTATGTAATGCATCTTATCTTGTTTTGAATAATATTGGTATTACTTGATTGTTGCTCAAATTATTAACGCTAACTCGTCAAGGTAACGATAAAGTCCTTGCCGATTTGAAATTTTTCGAAAGTTATCGTCACGCATTTTGCCTAAAACCATTACGATTTTCCTTAAAATTTGGACGGGGACTATATTTTTGGAGATACTATATCGTCATGGTATGGTAGGATAACTTGACGATTTACGTTTTCTAATTCAGAAATCGTCAAGATAGAATAAAAAAGCAGTACGATTCCAATCAAAAGCAGTACGATTGTTTATAAATTTGGTGTTTCCTTGACGATTTATCATTACGTATGTAATTTTCATGACGATTTTCACAAGAAGGTTTATTTCATTAACATAAGGTAGAAAACCACATTACATTTCTAGTAGGAAAAGCACATTACATCATTTCTTTTCTAAAGAACACCACCTAGTACGCGTCGTCGCTCAATTCGTACATAATATAATCGGACATGAACCTTGGAGCACGTTTGTTCAACACTTTCAAACACTTCCCGAACATCCACGCACGTTCACCATTACGAATTTCCCATAGGGCATTGATTCTTTCTTTCTAGAGGTGAATGAGTGACATGTTAGATTAACATACACAAAATTTCGTTAGCAAATTTTAAGAAACTAGATAACTACTCACCTTGAATTTGCGAGAAGATTGAGGGTAGTGTTCGTTAACGATTTCCACAATCTTGTTATACCCGATGATATCCCTTTTGATACGTTCGAAGCGGAAAGCAAGATGTGTCCATTTGCGCCGGTTATAATTGCCGTAGTGTTGTTCTAAGAATTCCTTAACCCTCTTCCAAAACATAGAGTAGATTTCATATGGTCTTTCAATGAATGCCCTAACGAATGATTTGACAAGCTCTACATCCTCGCTCTCTTCCCATACTCCATCACCATATCCGGCCATTTCTCACCTTCAAATGAACAAGAAACTTGTTTTGGTATTTTGGAACAATGAGAAGAAAAGAAGTTTGAGGTAAGTTGTGTTGGAGATGAGTTTCTTTTTATAGAACAAGACCCCAACGGTCAAATTTTTTGAAAATTACAAACTGAGTCGTCACGGTAGTATGTTAAACCATGACGATAAGTTCACAGTTACAGTGTATACATATTTTCTTCAGTGTCGGCACAGTTTAGGCATAAACCATGCCGATTTACCATATAGGTTCAAAACCCGCAAAATGTTGGGACATAAGGGAGCTCACTTCATAAGCACAATTCACAAAACATATTACCCTCTATAGTATTCAAAAAGTGGTTAACAACGATTGCATAATAAGCTAGTAAGCCAAGTCTTCATCATCAAATAACACTCCCTTAACGAACTTAGGAGCTTTTTTCTTTAGCTTTGTATTGTGCTCCTTATAACAGTACTCGCTATCGCCATTACGCTCATCCCAAACGTAAACAAATTCTCTGAGTTGTAATTAGCACAAATTAAGTTAGTGCGCATGTGTATAACTAGTGATGAAATACTATCCCGAAAGCATGTCGAGCTACTCACCACGTCCCTCGGCGTATCACCGTCCTCCTGTGTCTCTTGGACCATATTAAGGACTATATAATGCTCACGGATATGCGACTTTATGTGGGCGAATCTATTAGCCAACTGAACCCAATTGCGACGTCTAGTATTTGAGGTGCGTCCTTTGTATATTTGCTTCACTCTCTTCCAAAACATTGAATATTTTTCTTTGGGTCGTTCATGATAGATAGGAATGAAGCTCTTCACAAGATCCATATCCTCATACTTATCCCATGGGCAATTACTTCTTTTTTGGTTAGCTCCTTTGAAACCGTGGTGATGGATGTGACGGATTATCACTCCATCGTCATCACCAGAGTCCTGCAAACCAAACAATTGTTGGAAATTTAACATAAAAAATCGTCATAGGTTTGATATCTGCATGACGATTTGGTCATAAGTAGGGTTGTGTCGTCATATGTTATACGACCACCTTGACGAGTTACTGAGTTTTTCAACCAGATCAATGGATTTCTCTTACCCAGAATCGTCAAGATTTTACCTAAAACCTCGACGACTTACCGAAGAAAATAGTACGTTCTCTTTCCCATGCTACAAACTCGTCAAGGTTATTGCTGCACCATGACGAGTTATCATCTCTGAGTGTGTTTTTACGCAGACTCGGCAAGCTCGTCATGTGTTGTGTGACGATTTACCTATATCGTCATAGTTTGGACATATTGCTTGACGATTGTTCGTCCTGGGTTTCAATAGTTCTTGCATTCCCATTGATTCAACACACGAAAATGTCATTTTAGAAAGCATACCTCATTGTCTTCATCAGTGGATTCATCATGTGAGTGTTCTTGGTCTTCTTTTCCCTCCATAGGATCTTCATAAGCAAGAGCTTTTCGTTCTTCATCATTTAAAATTCGTGGATCATGCAACATCACCATTTTCATTTCTTTCGTAATGACACTAGCTTGAGGTTGATCTCTACCTTTTGAAGCTTCACCCACATCGATTTGAGTTCCCAAATCACCCATTTTTGATGAACACTCACTTTTTTTCCCTCCCTCAAAAACCTCTTCTTTTTCTTCACTTCCCTCTCTCTCTCAACAATAATAATCATACAAATTTTTATCCTAAACATAATCATTTTTCACTAATTTTCCCTCCAAAATTTTGTTAATCAAATTTAGTTAACATCTAATCATATTATTAATTTCTACTAATGAAGGGTTGTTTTGTATTTAAAAAAATATATTCCATATGGGATGACCTCTTTACTTCATTGTGACCCTATTTTGGATTCGCCTTCGCCCCCATGAAATATGGGCTCGCCCCCAAATCAGCCAGGCTAAATTTGTAGGTACTGTAGGCTCATTTCTTTAAAAATGTAATAGTTTCTGCTGTTGTTAATTTATAAATGGTTCTTAGGCCGGTTCCTATGGGACACTTATAATACAAATTTTGGCTATTTTGGCCGGCTATGGACCTAGCAAACAAGGGTTTTGACGTTGCAAAGTTGCAAATTTGCAACTTTGCAATGCCGTATGAAAATAGTATCGTCGATGGAAATTCCATCGACAGATACAAATTCTGTCGACCTCGATGGAATTTCCATCGTCGGTACAATTTCCATCGTTGGAGATTAGGGTCATCCAACGGCCTATACTTTACGCCCCAATCCTATATAAACTCAAACTTGGTCTTCACTTCATTCACTCACAACTTAGTTCGATATTTCTCTAGTTCGCTCTCGATTTCATCTGTCAAATAAAAACCTAATTTAAAATTCTCCCGGGGGCGTTGCCCCCTGCACCCCCACCGGGAGAATTTTAAATTAGGTTTTTATTTGACAG
>JAJJMA010154076.1:0-18580 GCA_023529015.1 Papaver nudicaule
TGTTACTGTTTGTTACTAATTTAGATTGTAGATGTGAACGATGTGGCAGATAAGCTCAAGACCATGTGTCCAAAGTACGCATACCCCGAGCGGTAAGAAATAAGCGTATTTTTTTTGTTGAAAAAAGTATCATTTCGTTTCTAGCAGCCATATTGCCGTTTGAGTCGAGTTTCATAATTCTTGTTATTTCTTTGATGATGCAGATTGAATCACCACTTAGAATGTCACTTAGTATTTTTCTTGCGTCTAGCGTTATTTCGCACTGAGTGTTCCGTAGGCCTGGGCCCTGAAAGCACGACTCTTAATCTTTTCTCCATTATCACAGGATTACTGAAGTTGAGAAAATGCAGAAGTCGGGTTGGGACTAGTCTTGTTAACTCGGTTAAATGCTATCTAGAGAAGATCATCTTCCATTGTTGTGGCCCGGGAATTCTATTTATTAACCTGTAGAAGTCAACAAATTCCTGCTCCAATGTACTTAATTCACATCTTAGTAATGAAACTTAAACCAATCGGGGCTTGGATGTTTTTATCTGGATTACTAGTTCACTTGGGCTTTAACAAAGTGGGCTAAGATTTGCCTTTGATATTATGTAAATTTTCTGGTTTTTGGGTGGCTTAAGTTAGGAGAAGCCTGTTGTAGCTCTGCCACTGCTCTCGTGTCCTCTCAACACTTTAAACAAATCAATAAAAATATGTTAGCTTCCAAAATTAAGTCTTTAAAAAGTTGGTGGTGCATATGAACTCACTAAAGGTCTTTTAAGCTTTTTGTTTGATATCCCTTCGTACCGTTTAACAAAATAGTTTTGTTGAGAAGTAATTACACAGACCATTACTGAGGTTAGTCTTACTTTTATACGCGAAGCTTAAAAGCCTAATCTTTTCACCCACTTAAGTGTTGCAATTTTATTTTCCGTTGAGGTTTTGTTCCATTACTTACCATATTATTCTTTGCTTAAAGCTTTTGGGTCAACTTGTTATTCTTATTTAGGGGTTTATAGGCCGGACAAGTTAAGTCTTAAATCTTCCAAATGCACTTTGGTTATAGTCACTTACAGAAAGGCTATAGGTGCAATGGCAATTCTAGTAGAAAGATTTACATTTTTTTTCGGTAAGTCCAAAAATATATTAATCAGGAAAAAGAGTTAAAGGAAAAGAAAAGTGCTAGAAAAGAGACATTGTGTCCCGAAAACTAGCCACCCTTTGGAAAACGAAATAAATTACATTAGGAAACTCGACTGAAGAAAGAAAACTTGGTCTCCCATCGTATGAAACTCCTTCACCGTTGTCTAACATGCAACCTCTTCTTTTAGCCATAGTATCAGCTGCAAAGTTGGCCTCACGGAAGGTGTGCTCAAATCTTATATATTATCATAATTTCCTTGCACTTCAAACCATCTTTGGATAGCCATCCAAGGTAAACTGTTGCCTGAATTGCGCTTAAAGAATCCGTGCGGATTACCACTTTCCTGATATCCCATTTTGTTGCCCACTTCTTATAATGCCAAAAACCTCTGCCAAGTAATTATTAGAAATGCCCAGCCCAACAGACATAGCAGCCTCCAAGCACCGTGCAATCTGCCATTCTAGCTACCCGAAAGAACTCAAGTACAGATAGTTCATTTGCATTATTATACATTATACATAGTCCCTTTCAATCTTCTCGAGAACCAATGGACTTATGGACTTGTTCAAAAATTCTTCTTTTCAAAGACAGCACTGACGTCCTTTTCTTTTCGTACAGTAGTTTGTTGCGTGTTTGTCCACAACTCAAATCTGACAACCAAAACCGCAACAAGCCAAAGCTCTTTTATCATCCCACTTTTGCCCGTTTGCTTTTTTAGTGAATATTGGTTTAGTGGGTTTAGTGAATATTTTAGGGCAGTAGTTTGTTGCGTGTTTAGTGAATATTGCTTTTTTTTATAGAACCGTAATTTCCGGCCTTGAGAAAACTTTGGGGCCTTGCACTAGGCGACAAAACGAAGCAAACGGGGTACTTTAGTCTATTCGCCCCGTTTTGTCGCCTAGTGCAAGGCCCCCAAAGTTTTCTCAAGGCCGGAAATTCCGGTTCTTTTTATAACAGTCCACCAAGTTCTTCACGGGTGTCAAGCTGGGTTGCACGGACTCGGACACGGAGACGCGGACACGACACGACACGGACGCGGACACGAGCGAGGTCTCAAAATGGTAGGACGCGGACACGTTTATATATTTAGTAAATATATAATTTAACTATACTAATATATGGAATTAATGCTAGGAGAAGTAGTATAAAATGGTGAAATTATACAACCTACACACAAAAGCGTGAATGGCTCAATGGTTAAGCTCCTTAGATGGGATTATGACCTTGAGAGTTCCAATCTCAAGGGAGAACATACTAAATTATCACTTCAAAGTAGAGAGTTTACCTAGTTGACTGAGTTGACCGCGTCGTATGCGTGTCGTGTCCGCATCCGCGTCCGACACGAGTCCGACGCGGACTCGGGCCCAAAATCGGCGCGTCTGTGCAACCCAGGTGTCAAGTTAAACAAATCTTCTCCTATCCATTGCCAGATATTCTGAGCATAGCAACAGAGTCCCACAGAATGTGGTCCAAAGATTCTTCATCTCTCCTGCATTGCACACAAATTGTTAAACTGTACGGAATTAATATTATTTTTTAAATCTCGATACCACTTTATCCATTGTGGCACATGCACCTCGAAGAAGCTTCCAATTTTGTGACGCCAGCAATAGGGCGAACTGCTGGTCTCCATAAAAGATTAGCTCCTTCCATTGGATTAAAATTTCTTACGAATTAATTCACGTGCAGAAGCCACACTGAACTGTCCCTTTAAATGAACCGTGTTTTTGGGCCTACCGAAAAATTCATTGGCATACCGGCAAGAAGACAAAAAAGCGGAAGTTACCTAGTTACCCTTTACCTTTTATTTACTAATCTGCCACTGCCCTAATCTAAACACCTAAACCCTAATAATTTTCTTATTAGCCGCACTAGCAGTAGAAACTCTATCTCGTTCTCGTTCTTCTTTTTCCTTTTCTTTTTCTTCCTGCTTCGACCTCTCCAAGGTTCACCATTAGCACAGCAGCAGCAAGAAAAACCTAAACCTAATCATAACTATGAATTTCTTCGTCGCCTTCTCCTATTCATCTTCTTCTTCTTTCTTCTCAGTATTCTTCTCTTTAAAAAAGAAAAAGGTAACTGCAGATACCAAACCCTAGCCTCCATTGCCTTCTTCTGCAAACGACGTTTATTTGCTTCCCTACATCAGCTAATCTATTTTGATGTTTGTTGCATGAATTGATTGTTTAGGTAATTAATTGGTTTGATTGTTCGATTGATCTAATTTGTAAACGGCGGTTCATAAAATTAGGGTTCTTAAAATTCGAAATTTGGGTATGAAACGATTTCAATGGATGGGTTTTCTGTTTAATGTTGATTTCAGAAATGGGTTTTAAATTTAGGTAATGATTTGATTTAATTGTTTATTTTGAGATTGGTATTTATTTTAATTAGGGTGTCCTGTTAGTTATGGTGTTTTTTGGTTAATTTTGGTTAATTCTTCAAGTTTCTGTGTAAGTTGATTAATTAGTTGAAATGGGTGCTTGATATTGAGTTGTGAATTCAAGCTCTTTGGTTGATTTTTTGTTTTTTGTTGGATACAGGGCACATTTGGTTGGATGGCCACCAATTCAAATTCATGTAATCAGGGCAGTGCAGTTCTAATGGAGTACAAGAGAGAGATGGGTTAACTGCGAGTTGGAATGTATGTTGGTATGTTTACTAAATTTGGTGGCATGCTAATGGAGTACTAAATTCTGTCTCATTCCACTATATAATGCAGTGTGTATGGCTGAACCACTCTTGCAGTCTTGCTTATGTTTCTGAGGTTATTTGCTTGTGTTCAGTCTATTATATGTACTCTAGTTCTCTTGCTCTTTTTATTTTATTTATACTGGTTAGTGGATAAAACAGTTTGTGTGTGCTGCTGTTATATGTACTCTAGCTCTCTTGCTCTCTTGCTATTATATGTACTCTAGTTCAACTTGAATGCTGCTGTTATGGTGGTGGGTAATGGTCATGGTGGTGTGGTGATTGCTGTAATATGGTGTTGTTTGTGTTGTGTTTGTGTTTGTGTTGTTTGTGTTGTGGTGGGTAATTCTTTAGTTGTTCCATCTGTTGGTTTGCCAGTAAAGTTGTTATCGTTTTCTTCTTGCTATCTTTTCATCAATGTGATAGTAACATGTTGTAGTTTTGGTTACTTGTAGGTGCATATGATGATTGTGCTGCAAGAGAACAATGAGTCTTGTGATCATCTGATACGGCTTTCTTTGACAGAAACAGACTGAAAGCTGCAATAAATTCTTGAATCTAACATTTCTTGAATTTAACACAGTTGATAAAGAGTGAAAACAATGCAACAGTCCTATCATGTACTAACTTATCATGTACTTCATATTCCCTGAAACCATGCTAAATTTATTGTGTTAGATTCAAGAAATCATGTGTTTCACTTGTGCATTTGTCCTATTGTTTGCTGGTTGTTGTGTTCTTCGTTATTAGCTTACGTTAATTGGGCTTTGCTTTTGTTGATTGGTGATTTCTGTGCTTCCAGTCAAGGTGAGCATTGAGAGGCTTTGAAAGGGATTGTGAGGCTTCAGGGAACCTAGAACTAGGGAAGAGACTATGTATATTTTTCCAGCTGCACAATTGTATTATGTTAATTGTATATATGGCAGCAGACAGAACTGAAACAAGTTGAGTTTTCTTTGTTCGACTGGTTTCGGCTTGTAATTGTTAACACACGAATGGGCTGAACTATTCTCGGCTCATAATTTTATCAGCCGAAACAGTATCGGCTCATAAGAAGAAAAAAAAATGAGTGAGCCGAAACAGTTTAGGAAAAAAATGAGTGAGCCGAAACAGTTTCGACTCATAAGAAGAAAAAAAATGAGTGAGCCGAAACAATTCGGCTTATGATAAATATATACTAGTAGTTTCGGCTCATACGAAAAATATATGAGTGAGCCGAAACAGTTTCGGTTTATAAAAAAAAATATACGAGTGAGCCGAACTGTTCTTCGTACAAATAATTTTTTTTTTTTTTTTTTTTGTTAAAACAGTTGTTAAAACTACCCATTAACCCTAATAATTAACTTTAACACTAATCATTACTACTAATTATATTATTAATACTAATCAAAAAATTAAGCACTAATCAGTTGGGGGTAGATTAGCATTTAAAAAAATATTTTTTACTAAGGGATAGCCAAAGTGTGTCCGGGTGACCCTATTTTGGAAATGTCAATATGCCAATGAATTTTTGGCTAGGCCCAAAATCACCCTTCCTTTAAATCTGGCATCCATGCTAAAGAATCTTTACCTCCCATAGGTCTCGGCAGTGCTGCAATGTCAATCCCTTGATTCTCCAGGAGAATTCTAATGTTTGGCGGAAAGGACCAGCTGTTATGAACTATAACATCACTAACCAAATGATTGATAATACCTCTGTCGGCTTCCGTTAGCCCATACAACTCTGCAAGAGTATTGTCACCACACCAATAGTCATAAAAAAAAGAGATGTTGAACGACCATCTCCTATTAAATGCTTTGTATTTTTCTCAACATCTTCATAAACCCATCTAATCCCAGAAAGAATTGACGACTTCACATGATAATAATCAATTATTGCACTATTTTTCTTGAAATTTTTTGCTTTTAAGAACATAGCCCAAACCTTAGTAGAATTTTTAATATTCCACCAAAGTTTCATAAGCGTAGCTTTGTTCATAACCGCCATTCTTGTTAAACCCAATCCTCCTTCTTTGTACGGACTACAAATCTTGTCATAAGCCACGACAAAAGCTCTTTGAGTCAAAGAATCACCCGTCCAAATAAAATTGGCTATTGCACGTTCACATTGGCTAATAAATTTTTTGGGCTACTTGTAAACCGCCATATTATGTAGAGAATAACTAGCAATCACTGATTTCACAAGAACAATTCGATCTTGAAAAGAAAGCATCTTACCTTTCCAACCGGCAAGCTGATTCTTTAGTTTGTCTACCACATTGCTAATGTGATTGTATTTCACCCTTCCTGGCATAATTTTAACTCCCAAATATCTATCAGGATAGGAAGCTGAACCCATACCAAGAAAATCAACAATAGCTCTTCTTTTATTCAAGGAACCCCCACCAAAATAGAGTTTGCTCTTTTGCCTATTCACAGTTTGACCGGATGCTCTTTGATATTTACCCAAAAGGTCTACCAAATTCTGCAAACTTCTCATATTGCCTTTGCAAAAAATCATAATATCATCAGCAAAAAACAAATGAGTAGGAGAAATACCTTTTCGAGTAACCATATGAGTCATTTTCCTTGTTGCAAACAACTTGGAAATATTTCTGCCCAACACATCTTCTATAAGTACGAAAATCAGAGGCGATAACGGATCACCTTGTCTCAAACCTCTATTAATAGCAAAGAATCCCTCTGGACTGCCATTTACTAGAACATAAATTCTAGCAGATTGAAGAATATTAAGGATCCAAGAACACCAATTTTCACAAAAACCGTACCTTCTGAAAACTTCCAAAACGAAAGCCCAACTAACCGTGTCAAAAGCTTGTGTGATATCAAGCTTAAGACCGACATTCCCATCTTTTCGTTTTATATCAATCTCATTTATCATCTCCGAAGTCAAAGAGAAATTTTCATGAATATTTCTGGCTTTCATGAAAGCCACCTGCTCATCAGAAACCAAATTACCCAAAACATTCCCTAATCTAGTAGCTAGAATTTTGGTGAATATTTTGAAGAAAAAATTACTTAACCCAATAGGTCTGAAATTCTTAAGAGAATTAGCACCCCTAACCTTTGGGAGAAGCATAATCAAACTTGAATTGATCCCGTTTGGTATCCTTTGCTGCTGCCAGCAATAAAGAACAGCATTACACATTCCTGAATTATCTCCCAACAATGCCTGTAAAAGAATCCAGCAAAACCGTCTGGACCTGGAGCACTATCCGCTCCCAAGTCAAAAACTGTTGCACGAATTTCCTCAGACGTTGGGATAACATCCATATTAATCCTTTCTGCATCTGAAATAATAGGATGTTCATAATCAAATAAATCATCGTCAATTACGTCTCGTATTTTCGTAAACAAAGTTTTCGGCAAACCAAGACGTTGTTTGAATTGTCTCTCAGCATAGGTAGGTTGTTCGGCAAAATAATCCTTCATCATTATGGCATCATGCAACACTCTATCACGAAAAAGTTGCCTACGAGTTTGAACTACCCTAGGAACCGGTAGACGGATTTCGCGCATACGAACCTCATAAACCATTTGGTGCCACAATATAATTGCCTTCTCTACTTCATCCTCCGAAGTATCAATTTCAATCCCATAAGTCATTCTCGCAAATGCACGGAGGTAAGTACCCATTTTGCACCTTTCATACAAATGACAACTACTTTCAATTTAATCCTTCTTGACATTTCATAATCAAAATAACTAAAAACCACAACATTGATACAATTTCATGTTCTAAAGCATCCTTCTATGTTCAATGTAACTAAACAACTTAAAAAATTGAAATTACGACAACAAAATACATTATGTAAACCCTAAGAACCAAATTACATACCTTGGTTGATTTGGTGGATGGAAATTGAAATTGAAAGGTGCCCAATATCCCCCTTTGAGTGTAGAACAAACCCTTCAAAAATTGTGCAAAACCTCTACCTAAAACACTACTAAAATCGAAAGGGGGTAAATTTGGTTGGGAGGTTTTTTGTTAGGAAAAAATAGAGGGGAAGAAGAAGTGAGGGAAACCCGAGTGGTATCTGTCCCTTTCTAGTTACCAAGCGGACATTCAGTGGTCGCCTTGTCAAGGTCAAACCTTGACCAAAAGCGTACACTCAGTGTCCGACCCTCAATTTTGGGCGGCCATTGAATGTCCGCCTCCCAACCATAGTAGTTGCCTTCTGACCACCTTTTTTTAGACGTAGGATTTGGGGATAAAACTCAAAAAAATGGCACCATAGTGCTTGCTCTTAGATATTCCAATTTGCCAACAACCCAAGAAAACTTCCGTATTTTTTTGGTTCTGTACCTATCAAGTTGCTGGTCACCTGAATGGAGAGAGGAAAAAAAAATGATCTCTAGCTACTCATTTCTCTCCCTTTGCTCGGCAAATCCAATTTTGTCGTGACCGGAGAGATATGATCTCTCCCAGCATTTTTGTGCACACAACACAATCAAGGGGCTAGGCTTTTGATAGGAAAGGGGATTCAATAAAATTCAAGATCATGCGCAGCGCAGTACTGCAAAACCAAATTTTACATATTCCAAACTTCAAGAAATAAAGCTGTACCTTATTTACACTCGTGGCCTGAACCCCATATATAGCTTTAGCTTTACCCCTGGCAAAAATTTCTTATGACAGTTTTAGGCACCATAATAATGAGGCATTTTTTTTTTCCATACAGTATGTTCTGGCTTTTTTTCATCCAATAACTCATCTGGCCGAGACACAACAGCCGCTTAATTGATGTAAGGTTGCCTATAAAATTTGTATTTGGGGACCATCCTACAGTAAACTGGTCCTATCACGTGCCATCATGCACCTTGTGCATGTTAGGAAATTCGGTAGTTTCCTAGTTTAGTCCATGGGCTTCCTGTTTTGGTCCATTCCTTGTTAAGTTCGGTTACCTAATATAATTAGGAGTGAATTAGGAAAAAGTATGGGTTTCCTAGTAGGAATTTTCGGTGAGTGTTGCAATTAATGCAATGCGAAGTGTTTGTCCAACAAGAAGAAGAAGAAGAAGAAGAAGAAGAAGATGTTCTTCTTTCACTTTCTGTTCTTGCTGTTCTAATTTTATTCCAACTCCATTCTGCCATTTTCTTGATTCGAACTCAACACTACAAAGAAAACCTAATAAAAATCTCACTCTCTTTTTTTCTCTCCTTTCTGTTCTGACATACTATCCTGGTTCGTCTGCGCACAAGACATATGGAGGCTTCAATCTCCTCTAAATTGATTACGTTACCCATTACCAAATCAGTGAGGAGTTTCAGTAATAATCATTCAAAGGCATCTCTTCTTTTATTACAAGATAAAAAGTCGTCTAAGAAGAAAATGCAATTGTTTTCTGTGAATTGTAACAATCTTGGTGATGGATCAGCTTCTGACAAAGAAGTATTAGCTGGAGCAAGCAATCGGTAAAGGCTGTATATATACTCAAGTTAGCTGTTGTTCTATTGATTTATTCCAAATTTTTGTTTCTCTTCAACCAGCACAGACTCTTAATTAACTTTCTTGATTACTTAATGACCGGACTCTATTGTTGCAGTGATGCTTATGAAGGGATACGGACTGCGACTAAGATGGATCTTTTAGGAATAAAACAGCTTATGCAACCGCTGGAAGAAGCTGGAATTTTGATCAAAAGAACTGAAAATCAGGTTCTATCTTTTTTCCTGAATGTACTGATACCATTTGATTGTTACTTGATTCTTGAACTCAAGTTCCGCTACTGTTTCCTCCAGATACAGGAAGCATTGGACTCGTTCATTGTGGTGGAGAGATATGGTTCAATCATAGCTTGTGCTGCTCTTTTCCTTCTCTTCGAAGAAAAGTGTGGAGAAGTGGCTGCTGTTGCTGTCTCTCCTGAATGTCGTGGCCATGGACAAGGAGACAAGCTCCTTGGTATGTTTTTATCTCTTTGCTTGAGCTTGTTCCTATTTTGTTTATCTGACACGCTTTAAAACGAAATCCCATCATACTGGAGTACTAAACGAAATCCCTTTTTCCTTTCTTCAAAGAAAAATCTGGAGAAGTGGCTGCTGTTGCCGTATCTCCAGAATGTCGTGGCCATGGACAAGGAGACAAACTGCTTGGTATATTTTCTCTCTTTGCTTGAGTTTGTTCTAATTTATATTATCTGACATGATCAAAAATGAAATCCGAGTACTATTCGCGGCTAAACATAGCATCAATACTCAATACTTTGCACTCCATTCCTGCAACAAGGGGAACACATTGCTCTGTAGAGTTGAGCTTTAGGTTAGGGTTGTTCATTTTGCAATGTTTGATATGATTGAATGAATTGAATTAGGCTGCACCATGGTATTTTGATCTTTCTTTAATGCATACGAAACTTGATTTTTTTTTTGTCTGTTAATTCTAGATTATATAGAGAAGAAAGCAGCATCTCTTGGTTTGGAAAAGCTTTTTCTGCTTACCACCCAGACTGGAGATTGGTAAGTCCTTGGTTTCATATTATATCACAACTTAAGTGATATCTGAAAATCAATCAAACTTACACGGAATCTGAATGAAACTAACGAAACAAAAGTTTAGATGAGACTAAAGCTGCTTTAATTGAACAGGTTTGTGAGACGTGGATTCACAGAATGCTCAATTGAGTCTATTCCTGAGATAAGGAGAAAAAGGATCGACCTATCCCGCGGATCAAAGTATTATATGAAGTGGTTACAGCCAAGATCGTAGTGGATCATCATTCGAATGTAAAACGTATAGAAAGACAAATCGGCCAGTGATATGTATAAAGTAGCGTAGTTTCTACTGTAATGGAAGTAGCTTTGAAATCAATGGAATGAACAAACTAGTGAAAAGGCTAAGCTGCTTAACATATTTTGGCCCCCAAGGTTCTACGAGTTTGCTGCTTTATTGCCGGCATCACATGCATTTGTACCAATTGAATTAGACTGACCCAACTTCATGGAATCAAAGCTATGTAACAAATTAATGGACTCCTTGACAGTGATGAATGTGATCTGTTTAATTGAGATATTGGATTTTGCTAAACACAATGAAGCAGCCTAGTCTATTGCGGTTAGTCATGAAAGTCTGAAAGAGCCAAGAAGCCAGTGTAACACCCTTTAGTCCTTCATTCAAAAAGTGTTTCTTAAACACCTTCTCCCAACTCCACCAGATAGAACGCATGTTGATCGTATAGAGGGAGGACCGGAAGATGTCGTATCAGTTATACAGCGCGAAAACATTCGTCTGGTGTCAAGCCACTATATGAAACAAACCGTCCAGAAACCGGATGAACCTAATTTTTATAAAACAAATTCATAACAACCACACGGAGTATCAACATAGTCAACAGCTATGTTATGCAATGCGCCCGAGGCGCTGACTTAGCGCCAAAAGCGTACGAGTCGCTAGGTAACCGCCTCCACTATGATGTGCCCAAGGCACCTGATGCGCCAGCTAATACCCTTTGATTAAATTTATTCTGGTCGAATCAGGCGCCTTAGTCGCGGTGAGGCGCTTGAAGCGTGATGCAAATGGATTGGCGCCTCGCCTCGCCTCACGCCTCAAACAACACATGTCACCAGCCAAATAAAATTTAGTAGAATATGCACAAAATTAATGTGCAGTATAATGGCAGTTTTTCGCATTATAATGACACTTTATGGATTACAATGCATATTTTAAATCACATGACGAAGATTTAAATTTTAGGTTCCAAATAGATATGCGATCGCTCGACAAATTTTGGGACACGAAACACGTATGTATATTAGCCGTGCTTTGGATCAATAGGGTGGCGATTCACGAGAATACCGATTTGTTATACAAGTATGGCATTACACAGTACTAACACACCCACCAAGGCCACCACCCTTGGGCCGATACCGTGCCTCATCTGGTCTCCCTATATAAAGGCTTAGGGTTTGGCAAGATTGACTTAATTATCAAAACAAACCATCCTGTTATCTACGGCGGAGCATATCTAGAAACCTCCTGCCTTCCTCCACTAACCATCATCCACCACAACCAATGTCATTACTCTCTGCAGTTCCACCTCAATCAGTACGGGCTATGAATGGAATATGGGATCCGGGAAAAAAATCGTTGATTTCATTTGTATAATAATCGGTATAAGCGAATTCGGAAATGAGTTGGATCTCAAGCTTACTCTGGAGATTGTACATTATTGAATTGAAACATATTGCTGATGTAATCTGTATTGATTTTATAGATGAAGATATCATAGTGTGTTTCCAACAATTGTTGTTAATCTTAAACCTGCAGTACCTACCAGAACCTGGAAATGCACCAACAGAATCTTCCATGTGATACTGATTGAAGATACCATGGAATCGTGGAACATGCTTTTGTTAGAGTTTGTATTATTGAAGAAATTTGTGGGTTTTGAACTGCCATGGCAGATTAAAAAAAAAAACCACCTGAAGTCAGGAAACACCTTTACAGATCTCAACTATATTCATAACAAAATTGATTCGATTACGGATAACGATTTCACGAGGAGTTTAAGTTCCATTGTAAATATCGATGTTGGTATAAGTGGACTCGGAAATGGATGTTTTTTTTTTTTATGTAGTGATGTTTGAATTTAAAGCGAGAAGAAGGCAAATGGCCTGTGGTGAGCATTTGTAAGTATTATGAAATTTACTCTCATTACTTGATAAATTTTCCGTGTTGTGTTGTGCACCTGGTTAATACTATGCATATGTCCTGCAATAACCAAATATTTAAGCTTTTGGGTTCAAGTATTTGTTTTTCTGACATCTAGGTTTACAAACAAACATAAAGCTTAGTTTTGATAATGACTGTCCAAGACTAATGCTTTCAAATGTGAAGGGAGGTGCTTGACTAGTGCCTTGAAATGTTACATTGAGAGTCACTTAAAAATATTCTTGTAATGGATGATCAAGTTCCAAATTGCTAGATGTACTCTATTATAGAGGGCCCTAACGGACAATGTTGCATCCGAGTTGTGCAGGACTTTGGATGCAACTGGAATTCTCACTAAATTTATTAGCTTTGAAATTGGATTTGGAATATAAGTTCATTTCATTAGTGCCTAGCTAATTGATGCCTAGGCAGACCAAGGCGCCACATTTCTCAACATAGTAGTCTGTCTGGTTCTTAAGTCTTCAAATGAATGTATTGAATCTAATACTTATATAGTTTCTTTAAAGAACAGAGGTTTGATGATTGGAAGGTACCAAGAGCATATAAAGAAAAAGGATTCGTCTACAAGGGTAGGATTCAAGGATTCAATGGTGGAGGTTTGCTGGTGCAGTTTTATACTACTTGGATTTCTTCCTTGCCCATTGTTGAGTCCTTCACATTCGTGTAAAGGTTTCTACTGATTTATGCTTTTTGATGCAAGTATGGAGTTTTTTAGTAAATGATTTCAAAACTAGGATACTCGAAAAACAATAGGAACATGATCTGGAACAAACAAGCATTGACCTGTCATCAATTTCCAAGTTAACTTGGTTACCTTGGATTTGTAGTCCACTCAAGTTTACGGCTTTCAGATTCTAATTGATACAGAAAAGTTAAATGAATGCTTTAGTAATAATGTCAAGTATAATATTGTACTAACTCACGACCGAGCATCACTATTTTGTGCATTCGTTACTGCTTTCGCATTCTTGTAGATGGAAAAAGTTAATCAATGCTTTGATAAATTGTCAAGTATTTCATAGCAGCATGAATTCATGCATCACTCTCCGAACCGTGCACGAATTTAGATTTCCTAGTGTTGTTGAACTTTTTTTTGTTGTGCCATATTTACCTGTCCTGAATATATATGTTACCATGTAAGCATTGCAGTAGTATCTCTTGTGAGGTCAAAATTAGCAGGTTAAATCTGGAATTATATGGATATGTCATCTACATGGAGATATTTGATAACTTGTAAAGGATGATAGTGCCTCCAGTATATGTGTGAATTTTGCCCATACAGGTTTCTGTCGTTCCCTTTTTCAAAATGTCTAGGTTGCATCCCTGGAATTCACAGAAAAAGAAAATACTCTCATGTCATGTTTTCTTATAAATGTTTATTTTTATTAATTTTAAGGTAATCCAAGCCAGTGAGGAGGACAGAAAACTGATCTTCTCTGAGAAAGAAGCCATTTGGTCAAAGTATTCAGGGAAAATCAAAGTAGAGAAAATCTTTGATGCAAGGGTGGGATTAGTTGAAGACTATGGTGCCTTTGCTCACCTAATATTTCCTGATGGTACTTTACTTGAACTATTAGTTCTTAAGTTACTTGAACACACAATCTGTATGACTTCATCTTCCGAATATGATAGCAGGTTATATTTATGGCGTGCAGGTTACTATCATATTACGGGACTTGTACATGTCTCCGAGGCTTCATGGGATTTGATTCAGGATGTTGGAGATGTCCTCAATGAAGGTGATAAAGTGAGGGTTGCGTTGTCTATCAAACAGTTGGAGAATAATCCTCCTTTAGAGAGATTGGACAAAGTCATTCCTCAGGTGTGGAACTCTGTATATATGGAATGGTTTAATTAAGTTCGTTTACATTTGTCTCTTGGTTTAATTAAGTTCTTTACAGGATGGCCAGTTAAGGTTCATTTCTTCGGCAGCATCTGACAATGTCAACATTGAACCTCTTCCAGGACTTGCTAGCATATGCGAAGAGCTACTTCAACAAGATGGGTAAGATTTGCTTATTTACTCAAATCCATTCTGGCTGAGCTATAGATACTACCCATGGTGAGTTCAAGCGAACCATTTACTGTTGGTGCTTGTGCAGCGCCGCAGAGGGTATTCTACCGAGATTTAGCTTCTACCGACTATAGTCTTTCCAGATCTGGGACCTGACAGTCTTAGAATCTGTTCTCTTGGATGTTTTACTCTGAAATACTAGTATAAGTTTAACTTATGTTCTCAAGATCGTAACTTATTCTTTATGTCTTACTGTTTTGTTACTTAAATGCTTATAGGTAAAGGTACCATAGAGGCAGGATTGCCCTCCAAAGTTCTTTGAATGAGAAGGATGCATGTGTTCAGTCGTTTACTATGCAAGTACCGAGAATCAAAGAAGATTGACCAGCTTATGTACCATAACATGTACTTGAGGGTGAAGGGTAATGTCCTCAAGAACCAGAGAGTGCTGATGGAAAGTATTCGCAAGTCAAAGGCTGAGAAGGCAAGAGAGAAGACAGTTGCTGACCAGCCAAGAGGGCTAAGAACAAGACAAGCAGAGAGAGAAAGCATGCCAGAAGGGAGGAGAGACAGGTGGGAGGATAAATTTTAGTTATCTTGCAGTAATGTTTTCTATTATCAACATGAATTTGAACCTTCGGTTTCTAACTTCTATTATTTCTTCCAGGGACCTGTCAAGAAAGCACCTGCTGCCGTTGCACCTCCACCAGCATCCGGGTAGGGATTTTGAACTCCAATTCTTTCTACTACTGTTTTTTCTATTGTGAGGGAATGTTCGCTGACCAAATATGTTGTGTTGGTTGTTCAGGGTACCAAAGAAAGCCAAGAAGTGTGAGACACTGATGTGGCAAAGATCTTAGGTTGTTAGAACAACTTGGTTTTGTCATAGTAGAGGTAGATTTTTGGGCGCCCTTTTTCACTTGTTTTTGTTTAATACTGTTGAGTAGTAAAAGATTGAAGATGCTCAGATTTTGGGAATCTTTATACTTTGTTTGTGTTGAATCTTTTTTTACTGTTTATTCCTTTATGGTTTGAACTTAAATGCATTGATGAAATAACTTGTTCTTTCATTTTGATTATTATAGCTTAGAACATTTCTCTTCACTGCCTTCAAATCTTTTTTAGTTATGGTGTTAAAATGCAAATTACTGGAAATTTCTTATCCGACATGGGACTTTGGATGTGTCTATGATCTTATCAAATTTTTTTAGGACTGCCAATTTTTGTATACGCCATTTTTGCTGGAACCAAATCAAGCAATGCTGGTTTATATTTTTAGAGAAACCAAACTTTCCAGTCAGTGTTTTGGTTTTCTCGGGGGTTTTTTCCTGTTTCGGAAACTGTACATTACCAGTAACTGATTTCAGACAAATCAAAAATTGTACTGTTGAAGATTTAAAAGTATGAAGATGATAGTAACCCTTGGGAAACTTCAAGTACCAAGTAGCATTGTTTTGGCGACAACAATTAGCCTTTTCTTGTTGACAATCATATTTCAGTCAGTTTGTACTTTGGAGAGTCACTCGTAAAGAATGTTGTCAGCAACATAACTCCTCCACGATCTAACCGAGGAATTATGGGACACCAACTTACTGTAAACAAATACCTTTAATGTGATCTAACTATAAGGGATTAGGTTGATCATGCACAAACCTTTCTCATGGTAGTATAAGAGCACCTACTTGTAGGAAGAGGGTTGATGAAGTATGCTTAAACTAGAGGAGATACTTAATTAGAGACGCAAATGTTTCTCCAAATGAGTTTCTTTTCTACATTAAGATCACCACAGTGTAGTGCGTACCTGCAAGGGTTTGGTAGAGACAGTAAGTGCCATAGAGGAAATTAATTGCTACGAAGTGGGTGTGAATGCATATTTCAACCTTGTCAGTAGTCTCATCACTCCAAAGCCAAAGTAGCATGATAGACTCCATGTGAAGTACACCATTTGTAGTAACATTAGTAACTGAAGCAAACCTATTTCGATGAGGGTAATTATGATCATGATATCCACAATATTAACTTTGGTGAAACTCGAATTCAAAATTCGGGATAAATGTGAAATTAAAGTGAAATGACATCCACCACATTAACTTTGATGAAACTCAAATTCAAATTCTGGTTAAATGTGAAATTAAAGTGAAATGACATGAAACTCAAATTCAGATTCCGGTTTAAAATGAAATTAAAATGAAATGACATCCACAACATTAACTTTCGTGAAACTCAAATTCAAATTCTGGTTAAATGTAAAAGTGATATGACATCCAAAACTCAAATTCAAATTCGGATTAAATTTGAAATTAAAGTGAAATGAAATTTGCATCACCATCTCTATTTAAACACTGCCATTCCTTACTACTTCCTGCAATTCAGTACCCTTAATTAGTTTGGTTTAAAGCAATTTAGCCTCTCTCTTCTCTTACTATGTTTCTAATGGGTTTCACTACTGGTAACATAAGATTTCTTTTCTTAATCTTGTTTGCATTCTCTTTAACTTTCACAACGCAAAGAGCAGATGGATTATCTCATCATGGAAGTACTGATCGTGAAACTAATGTTCTTGATTCAAAGAATAACACCATTGAAGAGAGTTTATGGATAAAGCTCATTCCCAACACGACTATGCCATTAGCAATAGAACGAATACTACATACAGGTTTGATTCATCTTTATTTCCTAATGCGATTAGTCTAGTAAAGTTCTGAATATTTCATACTCAAGCAGTGCTAGTAAAGTTGATTGGTAAAATCTCCTTCCTTTTTGCAGGTAAACATGTTGGCGGTCGTGCTGGTAGTGTTAACTGGGAAATATCCGCTGTGAAAACCAACTATGGTATTAATTAGCTAATTCTCCCCTACCCGTGCAGTTTACGAACAAAATTAGAATACAGATTAGTGTCCATGATTTAAAGTTGATGGTATTATTTCCTTCCTCTTTGCAGGTAAACATGTTGATAGTCGTGCTGGTAGTGTTAACTGGGAAATATCCGCTGTGAAAACCAACTATGGAATTAGCTAATCCTCCCCTACCCGTGCAGTTTGCGAACAAGATTAGTGTCCATGATTTAAAGTTGATGGTATTATTTCCTTCCTCTTTGCAGGTAAACATGTTGATAGTCGTGCTGGTAGTGTTAACTGGGAAATATCCGCTGTGAAAACCAACTATGGTATTAGCTAGTTCTCTTCTAACTGTTCAGTTTACGAACAAGATTAAAATACAGATTAGTGTCCATGATTTATAGTTGATGGTATTATTTCCTTACATTTTGCAGGTAAACATGTTGATGGTCGTGCTGGTAGTGTTAACTGGGAAATATCGGCAACGAAAACAAATTATGGAACTCGTGGAGTTGGTGGAATTATAAAACATGAGTTGCTTGCCGATGATGTTTATTTCAATTACAAGGACGTAAAAGTTGGAACCATGTTCAGTTTAAAGTTTCCAAAGGTAATCATCACACGATTCTCTGATGTTGAAGTTGACATTTCCTCTATTGATAAGCTTCCACCAATGGAAGCCAAAGCTGTCAAGGAAACGATTAGAGTCTGTGCAAAAAAAGCATCACAGAACGAAACAAAAACATGTGTCACGTCGTTAGAGGAGATGCTAGTTTTCGTCACCAAAGAAATAGGAAGAAAAGTTGTTGCCTTGTCAACTCAATATCAAGATCTTAATCATCACAACTTCAACAAACGCAGCAACTACACAATTTCAAGTGTTAAAAGGATAATAAGTACATCAACAATTGCATGCCATCTTTTACCATTTCCAAAAGCTTTGTTCTACTGTCACCGAATGCCACAAACTCGTGTCTTTCAAGCAGCATTGGCAGGAGAAGATGGTAGAAATCTTATGTCAACTATGGTGGTCTGTCACATGGACACTTCCACATGGAATCCCAGTCATATAGCCTTCAAACAGGTTCATCTGACACCAAGTTCTACCACTAGTATATGTCATATCCTCCTAGACACCGATGTCATGTGGGTTTCTGTAGTTTAACTCATGTAATGTCTTATGTTGGAAAATGACAATAAATATCTTAAGTTGGGTTTGTATAGTTTCTAGTATATATATATAT
>JAJJMA010154092.1:0-11390 GCA_023529015.1 Papaver nudicaule
AAATATTTTCCCCTGTAAGCCCTCTACAACATACTAAAAATTCAGAATTTTACCTAAAATAGGCTGGCCTAGGCGATTTAATGAATGGATGACATGCAAACTGTCCAGAAATCCGAAAATAACATAAATGTTATGGCTTATCCTTTTACGCCTATACCTAACTTCTTAATAAGATTATTATACCATGCAACATGGCTTATTATAATTGTTGTGGCCTATCTTTAGGTCTTGAATTGGCAATGCTTATGCATTCTTGATGATGGCTACGCCGTGATAGCATCATTCGTCTGTTTTTCCTGATTATGGACTTGCTTCTATAAATCAGTGCTATAATTCTTAATCGTGGCTCATGGCTATGACTTATATTATTTTGGACATTCATATGTCTTCATTATTCAGAGAATTGGTGCATTACATGCCACAAGCCAATTTCTCATATTTATGGCAAATCGAAAGTCGTATTTATTTGACTATTGCCGCGGAGAGTTGCTGAAATCCTCTCAGTCTAATTGGCGATTGCATAGATCAATCCTTAGACTTATCTTATCTTATCTAATGGCGGTTGCTAGCTCAACCCTTAGATTTATTTTATCTTATCTAATGGCGGTTGCTAGCTCAACCCTTAGATTTATCTCATTAGGTTTAAATGGCGATTGCCCGGTTCAATCCTTAAACCAAATCTTAAGGAGATATTCAAGCTTATCGCTTAATCTCTATCTTTACGCAAAGTCCTAAGTTACCAGTAATTGGTACGACTTGCACTAGTCAACTTTGACTTAACAAATAAACAAATATTTAACAAATCTTACGAGAATCAAGATTTAGTTACATGGGGGGATATTCTTTAGGGTTTTGGTTTGGCGGTCTACGGCACGTGTGATTGCAACGGCTCAATCACTTAACGAGAAAGAAAACTAAGTCGTGCGAACGTTACTGAGAAGATGGGATAAGATAGTGGGTTGTTAGTCTTCCCTATTATTAGGCGCAAGACTCTTAACAACTGACCCCACTCTTTCCTCACTCCCACTCTTCCACTTCTTCCACTTCTTACGAGATCAGTTGAGAATATATTGCTATAAATAGGTCACTCGACCAGTTTGAAAATCATCTCATCCAAAAAACAGATAAGTTCAACAAGTTCAGTGCAAGTATAATCAAGTCTATCTTATCGATAATTGATTAAACTCTTCTCATTCAACATTTATTATCTAGTGAGAACTGAATATTCATCCTTATCTAGCAATATCAATCTCAATATCACAGAAAATCATAGCAATTCTCTGATCTCGTCTTTCTCTGCTTCCCTCCCTAAACCAACCCTAAAATCCTCTTCTTGTAACTGAAGCAATACTCGAACGGCCATTTCTTGGTTTAGGCGAGTCTTGTTCGATCTTGACCTCTCGAATTCATCACAATCTTTTATTACATCATCACACTTCATACTTTACCCCTCAGATTCTCTTATTTGTTTTATACCTAAAACACTATTATACTCTCAAATTTCATACTTTACTCTCAACTCAAATGGAAACTCACTTCGAGAATATTCAACCATCTCGATAATAAAGGCAGTTCTATTTAGATTGACACATACATAAAGACTTTGTATTAATTTTCTCACTTTCTTTGTTTCAAGGCGTTATACTCACTTTCATAACAAGTTACAGGGACATATAATTATCTCGACATACCGATAAAACAACGAGGCAAGGATACAAAAATCGTTCAAAAGAATTGTTGGAGATTACATTTCAAGCACGGTACCAACAAGGAGCATTAGGCACAACTTAGACCTTGACGACAATCAGACTCAACAAGAGCAGTCAACCAGCAAATGGAACAAGGATCGAAAACAAAACTCAAACCACTTCGGACACAAACTCGCATTCGTAGTCCCAACAACCTTCTCGGGGGAGAATTTCTAACACTTCTCTCGCTATTTAAAAGTTTTTAAAGGTTCATGCACCTCTCATGCTTAGAATTAGCGTTCAAGCGAGTCGCACGATAGGCCATGGCGCCATTATATATAAGTCACTTAGCAAATAACGTATGAAGTCATAGAGTTCTTGCTTGCAACATGCTAGAATCTTTAAAAGTCGATTTGCTTCCTCCCACTTCGAGGGGCATCAATATCGAAGATCTACTTATCGACAGTTCAAACTAAGATTATATCCTAAATTAGGAGTTCTACTTATATTAGTTTCTTTATAAAATCGATCGAATCGCTTCCTCCCACCTCGAGAGGCATAAATATCGAAAAAAAAAAAGAAGAAGAAGTATAGTTTCGAATTAAGAGAAATAATGCAATAACAAATATGATCGAACCATCTCCTCCCACCTTGAGGGGATGGGGCATCAGAGAATTATGTTTAAAGATCGAACCATCTCCTCCCACCTTGAGGGGATGGGGCATCAAAGAATTATGTTTAAAGATCGAACCATCTCTTCCCACCTTGAGGGATGGAGCATCGAATAATTACATTTGAAGATCGAACCATCTCTTTCTACCTCGAAGGAGTGGGGGTATCGAGTATGTTTATACAACATCGAGCAACAAGCAACGATAATGAAGTTAAGAATTTTTGAGTCACCAATTAGCATTTTTAATGCCTTAAGATTTATTAAGTTTCCTCTCGATAAAACATATCACATTACGTATAAAGCATACTTGTCACATTATGACACATTCGAATTCTCCTTAGCTTTATGCAAATCTTCGATTCCGCACGCTATCATGTTATATACAAATTATGCTTAACACAAACAGCTCGGTACAACCTCCAGATCCTCCTCGATGAGGCAAAGTCCTACCTGATTAGGCACATCTCCTAAGGCTTTGACGCCACGAAAACGAACAGGCCATGACGCCATATCTCCCCTAGTGCCTTGACGCAATGAAATTAAAGGCCATGACGCCAAGGCCCAGATGCCACAAATAAAAAGACCTCGAATAGCAGGCACAGAGCTGATGTTCATATAAGCCGTATGGGCCCTACGAGTTATATGACACAGTCCTCTACCCACAAGACACCCCGTTAGCGGTGGGTACTTTGCATCTAGGCTACATAAGCTAATGAAGCATTTGGACCCACTACCACACGACCATGAGGACCTCTCTTTCTAAGGCGTCGAGGGGACGATAAATGGGATTAACATCTACCTCTAAAGGTGGATGGAACCCCGAGGCAGCTAATAAGCTTACATTCACGGGAATGATAAGCGAGTTACGCAGCTGAGGGACCTCCTCCAAAAATCAAACACAGCCTTGAGGAGGGGCTAGCGAGAAAAGAAGAGTTGAACTCCAGGCCGCGATAGGAGAATAGTACCATGTCTAAGCTCCAACCTTGACCGGCACTCCCCCATTGTGCTACTTTAGTATCGAGGCACATCATAGCAGCTACCCACCATAAGTTTCCTACTTTACTTAGGATAAATGGGTTATCAGAACACTACCATGTTCTCTCGGAAGATACTTAGTATCCTCGATACCCACCTAACGTACTGAGGCAAAACGGGTACCTATGGCCTCGATAGCCAATGTTTGCTTTAAAACAGGCAAGTAGCTAAAAGCCTTTGGGAAGGGTGATCCGTAAGCCCCCACTAGCTTGGTTTACTATCTCCCACATCGAAGTAAGCCAGGAGTTGCGCTCTAAGTAACCATAGGAGCCTAGAATTTGCAAGGTATACTTCGTGATTGATCACGAGTTACTAGGCAAGCAACACAACAAAGAAAAGTACGTGATTGATCACATTGTACTACAAAAGTAAAACATTACTCGATCATAAAAAGAAAAACTTCATTAAAGAATGAATCAAAAATATACATCACATATACATTTAACTTCATTAAAGAATGAATCAACAATATACATCGCATATACATTTAACTTCATCGAAGAATGATTCGAAAATATACTTTTCGCTTTATCAAAGAACGAATTGACAATACTCTTAACTTCATTACAGGGTGAATCAAAATATGATGCAGGATGGATCGAAGTGCAAAATGGATCAAAGTGCAACAAGGATTGAAATGCGCAAAGTTTGGAGCACATGATGCAAGACAGGGGCACAAGCAAATCACAAAAGATATTACTTCGAAGTATTCATTAAAGCATCAAGCAGGAGAATGCACCAAGGTTTCTTCGATAAGAGTATGAGCAAGTACTCATACTCGTAAAGCATTTTGTACTCTTCCGCTCAGTTCCTTCGACAGCAATGGAAAGCCAAGAACTCATCTCACTCGAAAGATAGTCTCGAAGGAAGAAAAGATCACAACAAAGGAAACACCTCGATAACATCACGATTACCACCCTTCGAACTAGTCACAACATGAAGCAATCATCCATCTACATCGAAGTACACCAAGGAAGGTCATCTCAATGTTCAAAGGATCCTCGAAGTAACCATTCCTCATCGATGAAGCCTAGTTATAGAAGCACCAAAGTCAATCCATGGCATCTATCTCCTTCGTGAAAAGAATAGCAACCAACTCAATCAAGCATACTTCCTCGAAAACTCAACAAAGACGTAAATGTTACAAGTTCGAAGTTGCTGAAGCAAGTCAAAGCACAGAAGCTAAGAAGATGGAAGGATACAACTCAAGTCAGCACACTCCAGGAATCTCGCAAGTCCACGTGTCTCGCACCACCAATTATGACAAGAAGAATTTGTTAATGGATTAATCTTCGAAGCATCCATTAGCAAAGGAGCAAACCGTGGGGGAATAATGCCAGCGAGCCACGTGTCATCATCCTAGAAGAGAAGCAAGATAGCACATCATGAACGCGAAGAGAGTCGAAGCCTAAGTCTACGAACCATGGACCACCATTCGAAGATGCCGCCTCGATCCACCAATCCCTCCGAAGTAGCTACCCAGTTCGAGACCCAAGCTCCCCTCGAAGAATATACCAAGCTCGGAGAAGAAGTCCTTCGAAGAAGTAACCGACATACAATCTCCACTTGGAAGAAAATTAGAGCCGAAGTCACTTAATAACGAGAAGGCGAGATGCACCAAAGACTCTCTTTACTTAGTAGCTAAGGAAATGGCACTTATGTAATTATCTTGTGAATTTCCTCTATATAAAGGAAATATCTCCTAGGAGAGAAGGATCTTCTCTTGGACCTTCTCTCTCTTCCTCCTTCTCCTCTACTCGTCTTCTTCCCCCATAAAAACTAGATCTAGATCTAGAGCTCTTCTCTAATGGAGATTTATGTAATCAAACACCAAGAACATAATAAATTCGTGATATAGGTTGCATTCATCGCACTGAACACGTTAAAAACATCATGTGTCTTCTACTTTACATTTTGCACCTTGTTTACTTGATTAGGGTTCATACTTGTGGTTCAAAGATTCATTGGCTGTTAGGTGTGAAGTGCTTATGCAGATTTTACACTCACACAGTTTGGCGCTAGAAACAGGGATGATTAAAACAACTTCGGTTTGCCTGTGCTTTGGAGGTCCAAAAATGAAGAAATAGTAGATCCAGTAGCAAATCCGGCGAGCTCCGTCGAAGATTCGGCGAATACGAGAATAGATCTGGTTACTTTCAAACATTCAGGGGCATTTTCGTCGTAACTGAGCAATGTTCGGACATCAAGTCTAACTGAAACCCGGTCAAGGAAAGGGAGACAACAGCAGATCTAAAATCTTCACCAAAAATCGAAGTCGAGAGAATCATCAGCATTCAGTTTTAGAAAAACACACCTCTTTCTTACCCCTTTGATTTTGTTATCAGTACTCAGATCTAGGAGTTTTAGAACAGAATTTCTAAGAAAGGATTTCATCGGATTTTTTCTTTTAAAAAATGTTGATTAAAAATGATTTTCGGTTTCAGATTTTCAATCCTTAGATGATATTGCTCAAACCCATTTAAGCTTCTGGAAAAATCTGATTTGAGATTTTTTCTCCCAAATCACATTGATTTTGCTGATATTTTTTAGTTACTCAGCTGCTCTCGAGCACCTTTTCGAAAATCTGAGATAGCTACCTTCAATTACTTACATTTGAAATTTGTGGATTACAGCACCAAATTAATTCACCTAGTTGATTTTTTGAAATTGCAGAACTGTGTAAGCTCGATGGGTTAAGAGTTTTTAGACCTACCTTTCACGAGTTTAGCCAAAGAATGATGCAACGAAGAATATCAAACTAAAGCAAGATCTCATGAGCGCTGTTATTTCGTGGTTTGACTTTAATTCGAGTACAACAACCATCATGAATTTGCACTACAACTTCATCAAAAGGGCATCTCGTGGTCAACAACACAGTACACCAGATCATATTGGGAAAAGCTTCGGGGGAAATCCAAAATACTCGATGGTCTCACAGCACAACCTCACCAACAAACTATAACTTCGGAGATGCTGAAGTCGAAGCCTCGACAGTCTTAAAGTAGAATACATTCGATGACTCAATGGCTCAGCTTCGATGGTTCAATGACAACTTCGATGACGCCAATAACCTCGAACAGTATTCTCCGCCAGCAGCCATTACCAACAACGTAAGGAAGCAAGAAAAAGAGAAACAGAGGTTCAAAGCAAGCATTGAAGTCCCACTAGAAACAGATTATCTCTCGAGAGTCAATACGAGGGAGGCTAACAGTACGTCTCGGAAGCAACGGTTCAATTCGAATGTAACCAGCAAAACTCATTGAGCAATCATCGTACCAAAGTTGCCACAACGAAGAGTCTGCTTCGATGACTCTACACCAGCAACCTCGGAGCAGCCTAATCCATCATCTATCAACTCGTTAGAGCCACACTCGATCACATCATCTCGGGAAAAATTCATCTCGGAACCACTGAAGCAACACATAAGGGCATCGTATCTCACCATATTAAGACAGCTTCGGAACTTCCAGTGTCTATACCTCAGAAGCCAACGTACCAGCTCGATGGGAAAACTCAGCACCATCTCGAGCCAACTAAGCAAGCATTTAGGGAAGCATTTCGGAAGCATAGCAAATTCCCTGTCATCTCGGAGCAATATTCTCGGAATGCATAACCAACAAGCTTGCAACCCAATCTCTCTTTGATGGCAGCCCATCATCTTCTCGGCCAATCCTCTTCTCGCTACCATCTCGGAAGCCAAAACTGTGAAGAAACTTTGATGCCTCAACATCAGCTATCTCGGAGCAAACTCTACTTCGATGGTTAAGCCTCGATGACCTAAAGCGAATCGCAACCGGCAACTACTTCGTATCATAAAGTAACACCCAACCTCGATACAACTTCGAGATGTCAACTTCAGGTATACAACTTCGATGACCAGCAATCCACTTCAAGTTTACTTCATCGACAGTAGCATTCTTAGGGTAACCTAATCCAACAAACTTCGATGCCATATTCGACGGCAATTTGATGAAAATTTCGATGGTGACTCTCGATGGTACTAATACCGATAATCTGCTTCGATGGTCAACTAACTCAAGTCATCGAAGAAAAGGCCAAGGACAGTTGTTGAGTAGTTGCTGAATTAGGATCTCATTATAGTAACTAATAGCAGCAAAGAAAAACAGGGAGAAAGGGTCGTGTTTGCTGCTGTCATTCAGGATAAAATAAGATGGTGTATCTGAGTTAGGAGTTTTGAATAAATGATAAAATATTCAGGGAAGTTTACATAGTCCTGAACTACTTGAGCACGTCGAGCAACATCCATGCGACGCTTGGTCGCTTACTGTGAAGCATGGACTACCCATGTTGTTCTTCATAGTTGCAGTATATTAGAAATGAAGTAAATGTTGTTAAGCAGTCATCTTGGTGAAATAAAGTAAGAGCAAGCATTTCAGAAGAAATGGTCAACATGGCAAAGATAACAAAGGAAATTTTACCGAAGGGTAAAACGACAATTCAGTTTAAAGTCTCGCTACAGTAATCTCGCAAACACCAGCAGTATCGAAGCAACTTCACCAACGAACACCACGGATGCAACTCACCTTCAAGGATGAACATCTTACCCGACTTCAATGACTGGGCATTTGTAACCTTGGAGCATGCCAACCAGTGTTCTGAAAACCGGACCGGTCGTCGAACCGTTATAACCACTGGGTCAGCATCAACTGGTTCAACCCGGGTTAACTGGGTCAAATACGTATAGACAATTTAGTTTCATGTGAAGGTCCAAGTGTGAATCATCAGTACTACCTAAGGCCGCTTCCAATGGAGCCATCAAAACACAAATCATGAGTGTTTTGGTTGGCTATGGAACTAGTATAGAGAGGTTTTGACGTTGCAAAGTTGCAAGATGATAATAGTATCGTCGATGGAAAAACCATCGACAGATGAAATTTCAATCGAGGTCGATGGTTTTTCCATCGATGATGGAATTTCCATCGATTAATTGATAATCTCTCCTACTTTTTGGGTTAATAAATCTTTTTTTATTAAAATTTGGTCCCACATATATATTTATCTAGTTTTTAAAATCTTTATTTGTTATTTAGACCCACAAAATAACTTAAAATACTCAATTTATATCAAATTTGCTAGTTTTTCCACTGCCCCATTTTTGGTTTGCTAGGCCACGTGGGATTGCAAATTCTTTGATTTGCTTGGCTCCATAGTTCCATAACATATATCGAAGAGATTTCAGTTCATAGAAAGGAAAATTACATCAGCCAAGAAGAGTTTCTCAAGTTCACTGCATCTTTATTTCTTCTTCTTTGATATATAGAGAAAATTCATGTAGACAATATATATATGTATACACTATACTTTATAAATGAAATTCAACTCAGTGAAGAGAATTAAAATTGAAATTAAGATAAAATGTTAGATTATGATGTTTGATACATGAATTATTGTGGGTATGGAGAAATTGGAATTCTCATAAAAATTGGTTACAGAGAAGATTGATACTGGGTCAAACCAGTTAGACGGAACGAGTTGCACGATTCACCAGTTGGACCGCCCGGGTCAACCGATTCAGACATTTTAACGCGGTTTTTGACAAGTTTACTGGGTTAACATTGAACCAGACCGGAAAAGTGACCGAGTCGCCGGTTCTCCGGTCCGACCGGCCGGGCCGGGCCGGTTTTCATAACATTGATGCCAACACAGTTCGATGAGGAAAGCAAAGAAATGAGAAATTACATTTCGCATGAAGTAATCCAACGAAGCAATCTCCTCGGAGATAATACAACACTACTTCGATGATGAAAATCACACATGAAAGATTCAGTGGGTAAACAACTCAGATTCAGCAATGACAACTTCGATGCAGTTTGAAAAGAGAAGGATTCTTAAAACTTAAACTTACATTTCTCTTTAGCTTACTAGGTATTATCCTTTATCACCGTACGCAACTATATAAAGGGTTGTTTGCTTACATACATGCCCTTAGTGGAAAAGATTATTGATATTTACTAGCCATTCAATATTGCATCTCTTCGTAATAAAAACAAAGACTATTTGTTGATGGTGGTTTTTGGCGAGGAGGCCGCAGGAGTAATTTCACATCAATTTCTGGCATCCTGGAATAGCTCGAGATAAGGTATGAATTTATTTTATAGTAGGGATAAGATATTTAATTACCGTTAGCTGTATTTTGATATCTCGCGACCCTAGCCTAGTAGCATGGTCCATATCCCTAGCCTATACGATAACATACCTACGCATGCGCATTAGCTTAGCTCGTGCTTGAGCCAAAACCCTAGGCCATTCACGCCTTAGGCATATGGGGTGTACACGGCCAACCTTGGCCTGATTAGGGTATACACGGACATCTACTTGGCCAAGATGCCCACGCCACTCCTTTGGCCAAACTTTGGGCATCCACGGTCATGCCTTGGCCTAGTTTTGGATGCCCACGCCTTTGGCTTGGCCTAACTTTGGATGCCCATGCTACTTGCTTGGCCTAAACTTGGGTATCCACATCTTTTACCTCGCCTAACCCTTGGAGGCCCATGGCCACTCCTTCCCCTTAGCTTTGGACGTCCATGGCCATGCCTTGGCCTGATTTTTGGGCGTCCACGCCACCTTTGCTTTATCCCCACCTCACGGCCATCTTTGGCCTAATCCCTATCTTACCTCACGGCCGCTCTTGGCCTAAACCCTATCCCGTCCTCACGGCCACGCCCAAGCTCCATCTCATGTCCACGGCCACTCCTTGCCATGCTCACGGCCTTTGGCCTAATCCTTATCCTAATGCTTGCGCCCCTCCATACTGAGGCCCACGTCTAATCCCTGCCCTAGTTTTGGATATCCATGTCGTTAACTTGCCCTAGTTTTGGATATCCATGTTATTAGCATGCCTTGGCACTTGGGTGCCCACGCCATCTCTTTGGCCTGATTATGGGTACCCACGCTATTGCTCTAGCCTAATTTTGGAGCTCCATGGCTATGCCTTGGCCAAATCTTGGAGGCCCAAAATCAGGGCGCGGCCAAACTTTGGAGGCCTTACGTTTTTCCTTGGCTTGTGCTCGTGGTCTCCCTCTCTCTCTCGGCTACCATGCCCCCCTTTGAGCTAGAGTTTATCTTTTACTAGCCTCCCCCTATTTATGGGTCCCTCTGATCCAAATCCTAGAGGATTATGGATTTTATTAAGTCCATAATACTCTAGTTTCCTAATCAAATTCGGAAATCTGGTAGTTCAGCTCACGTATTTCCTCATGGCGTGATTTTTACAGCCCAATCCGTGAAGAATTAGGAGGCGCTTCCTTCACAAAATATTTTCCCCTGTAAGCCCTCTACAACATACTAAAAATTCAGAATTTTACCTAAAATAGGCTGGCCTAGGCGATTTAATGAATGGATGACATGCAAACTGTCCAGAAATCCGAAAATAACATAAATGTTATGGCTTATCCTTTTACGCCTATACCTAACTTCTTAATAAGATTATTATACCATGCAACATGGCTTATTATAATTGTTGTGGCCTATCTTTAGGTCTTGAATTGGCAATGCTTATGCATTCTTGATGATGGCTACGCCGTGATAGCATCATTCGTCTGTTTTTCCTGATTATGGACTTGCTTCTATAAATCAGTGCTATAATTCTTAATCGTGGCTCATGGCTATGACTTATATTATTTTGGACATTCATATGTCTTCATTATTCAGAGAATTGGTGCATTACATGCCACAAGCCAATTTCTCATATTTATGGCAAATCGAAAGTCGTATTTATTTGACTATTGCCGCGGAGAGTTGCTGAAATCCTCTCAGTCTAATTGGCGATTGCATAGATCAATCCTTAGACTTATCTTATCTTATCTAATGGCGGTTGCTAGCTCAACCCTTAGATTTATTTTATCTTATCTAATGGCGGTTGCTAGCTCAACCCTTAGATTTATCTCATTAGGTTTAAATGGCGATTGCCCGGTTCAATCCTTAAACCAAATCTTAAGGAGATATTCAAGCTTATCGCTTAATCTCTATCTTTA
>JAJJMA010154095.1:5568-21278 GCA_023529015.1 Papaver nudicaule
TACTTGAGGACAAGTAAAAACTAAGTGTGGGGGAATTTGATAGGTGCACAAAACACCTATTCAGGAGTACCTAAATCATACACTTTAGTCGACTTAAGCCTCATACATTGTTTATTTTAATCATTTTCTATTTTGCAGGTATTTTGAAATCATATTCAATAAAATGAAGCAAATTACAACTCAATTCATCACTTGGCAACTGTAACTGTGTAAAACCCCAATGGTTAGATCTTACACAGTACACCCAAATAAGATACACCAACATACACACAATCATTCCAAAACGTATATCAATACAATAAACATAAGGAATATAAAAGAGATAAGGGTTAGAGATACTTGACAAGATGTTTTTACTTGGTTCGCCCTCCAAAGTAAGGACTACATCCAAGGATCATCACTAGTATAAGCATAATTACAATTCTCTCTTTACCTTGCTAATCTTCTAAGCTTAGTCTCTCAAATAAGAACCCTAACTTTAGTCTTGGGCTGTAGAGAGCAAGTGTGATACTTTTCCTCTCTCCAGACCAATCCCAAAAATGTGTCCAACCCCTTTCTCAGTAGGTTAGTTCACTATTTATAGACCTTTTTACAAGGTGGTATACAACTAATACAAACAAAGTTGGACTGGCACTATTTGTCACGACTCGTCGTCATATATACATCGGCGAGCTCGCTCCTTACTTTAGAAACATAGAAGGGAGAATCTTCTAAGGGATAAGATTGGTGACGCATCCTCCACTGAGTCAAACTAGTCAACCTGTCAATGTATCCGTTCTGACTTCTCTTAAATGCACACCTAACTATCACATAACCATTAGTGACGTGTCTCCACTCGCTGATCCCCTACTCGACGTAATCTTGGTTTCTTCAATGTACTCGCCGAACCATGCTATTCAACCCAAAGTCATATATCGCCCAGCCTGTTACTCGCTAATCCAGGACATCTCAGCTGTAATCTTTCTATACAGCCTCTCATCTAGGATGCTTTTATATCGGATAGGTATTTTCTACCCTTACATTTTGCCTCTTTCATCTCCTAAGACTTTAGTCGCCGGGGATGAAACTTTTCTTACTCGCCGAAAATACCGCCCCACGTTCTCCACTAAGCTTTTTTCACGCCACACGTCCACTACCATGCTTCAGTTACTCCACGTGTCTTCCATGCGTTGCTTCCCCTTTATGACTGGTAACCGTCTATACCCATCATCTCCATTACTCCCTCACAGCTCACAACCGTTTCGCCGGTTGGTTTTCCCTTTCTTCCTTATAAATACTTGACTCTGCATCTTCTTCTTCCTTTCACGAGTTTTCTTTTCCTAAACCCTGAACCTCCTGCTGCTGCTTCTTTCTTCTGAGTTTTCCATCTTCCTCCTTTAATCATCCAGTTTCTCATCTTCTTCTCTTTTCTTCTGAGCCAGTTTCTTCTAAACTATCCTTTACATTGATTTATGCTATAGATTTGTTTTTAGCCGTTTTCCGTCACCTGCAGCCACCAATCTTCATCTTCTCCGACCAACTTTTTGCCGGTAACCACCAATCTTCATCTTCTCCGGCCAACTTCAAGCTATTTTAATGGCTTCAACTGGTAAATCTTCCAGATCTAAAAGCAAAGCTAGCAAAGCCAAAGCTACTGACCAAAAGGTGCCAAATTGGAAGACTGATTGGCCTGGTTATTGTGCCCATTTCAAAGTAGATTTTCTCAACCCCAAAATCCATTCTCTGCCTGATACCAAAAGGGCATCTGATCTACTATCTGTCGACGATCTCCTTCGATCAGAGACGAGTAATACTTGGGCCGCTGTTGCCTTTGGTCAACTGAAATCTGGGTTAACATTTCCTCTTTATAATCCGAATAATACTTTTATCGTCGACCTTCTTGTGGCAATTAATAGAAGTCCTTTTCAGTTAACCGGGAATGCTATCCGAGTAATGACTGAATGGAGCAAACGCCGAGATGGACAGACTAACTATCCTTTGCTCGCCAAGCTGGATGCTCATAAACCTGAGGAGTTTACTGTGGAGAAATTCCTTGAACAGTACTCTGTGGTTTCTTGTACTAGAAAGACTGATCCTTGGGCTGTTCGATTTACACCCAAAAGGAATTATCCTGCTGCAAACCTGCTACTCGCCGATGTCGAGTTCACGAGCACAGAAGAAAAACCAACTGTTCGTCACAGCTCTGAGGGCGATTTTTCCAATCTTCCTTGTCTCATCGACGGGCCCTGGTTACTAGGTTGGGAGGATGGTGACAAAACCAGAATCCGAGAAGCTTTTTTGCCTGAGCATTCCCACCTCGCCGAGCATACCTTTTGGAATGTAGTCTGGCCTGATGCCGACAAGTATGCCAAAGATGAGAATGGCAAGTTTCTTAGAGTGAAAGATAGAGACTATGTCAAGCTCCCAGCTGATGCAACTGCTGGAACAAAGAGAGGACGAGAAGATACCGCCGACCCTTCTCAGGTAAATATATATCTATTCTTAGCAGAGCTAGCAAAGATCCAACTGAAGGTCTAGAAACAAGCATTTTAACTTCACTTATTTTAAAAATATATGCGAATATATTTTTAAAATATATATCTATATTTGCCTCTGCTTGTTTCGAGATCTGATAGGTGTGTCTTTGATGACATTTAATTTGCAGCGCCCAAAGAAACCCAGACCTACCGACGCCGAGAGAGCTGAGGAGATTCACCGACTTGCTTTAGAGAACCTACCTGCTCCTCCAACTTCTTCTCAATCTGTTAAGGAAACTGCCTCTAGCAAGGAGAACCTTGAAACAGTCGCCGATCAGTCTACCAAGGGTAATTCCAATATGCTCGTCGATCAACCTTTAAAGGATAGTTCCAACGTGCTCGTCGATCAGCCTTTAAAGGATAGTTCTGATATGTTCATTGATCAGTCTGCAAAGGATGGTTCCACCAATCCTCCCGTTACTGAAGATGTTGAAGACATGATTCAAGATACTGAAACATATCCTAAGGGCAATGATCATCTTGAGATGGATTTGGACATGCTAGACATATCTGGTGGTCAAGATACTTCCAAACCATCTTCTTCTTCAAAGAATCCCAAGATACCTTCTGTTCCTCATGTTTCTGCTGCCTCAGCACTTGAGCCACATCTCGCTGGCTTAGTCGTTCTTGACAGGTTGCCTCGGCATCCTCTTACTCCTCAATCCACTAAAGGACCTGGAAGCTTGCAACTGACTGCCTCTAATATGCTCGCCGAAGCTTTTGACAAGCTCAGTGTGGCGGATGACTGCACAGACCAAGAGTACTTTGAAACATTGGCACAATATAGTCGTCCTGGGTTTGTTCATCACCCAAATTTCCATAATGCTGCAGCTATCATCCCTTATCAAGAGCACTTCAATCTTTTCAACATGGTGATTATCTTTTTGAGACACTTCATCTTTTCCAGCTCTGTCGTCGTTGGATACTTATGCTTACACTTTGTAATTTCAGCACTTTCATCACTGCTTGAGTGTTGCCTCGGCCAATGAGGGTCTTAGCCGTGAGATCATTAATCTCAAAAATCAGATCAGTCAGCTGACACATGATGCATTGGTGCGCGGCCAAGAAGTTGAAAGGTTGAAAAATGACGCCCGAGAGCGAAGCCTGACAGTTACAACTCAGCAAAGTAAGTTTTCTCCATATCTCTTTCTGTTATGTTATTCTTCATTCCGTCTTGTTCTTTTCGCCGACCCTTAGATTTCCTGCCTTCCAAGGTTGCCATTCCTCCGATGACGATAGGCTTAGGCGAGCTGAATCCGAAATCGAGAGACTTAGTAATAGCAACTTTAAGCAGTGTAGTCAATTATTCATTTTCCTCAAGGACCTTAAATGGTGTCGTCGAGAGTTGGATCAGGATGTTGATATTATAAGAAACCTCTGTAACACTTATCAAGCTGCTCGATCGGAATTAGGCCGGATGACTAGCCAACGTGATGATGCACTTCGCCGAGAGGAACTAGCCCTTGCTGCCAAGACAGAGGCCGAGACACGTCATAAGCGAGCTTCCTTCCTCTGGCAAGAAGAGAAATCCAGAGCTGATAAGCTGGCTTCTCAAATTATTAGCTTAAGCACTGAGAAAGAGACCGCCGAGTTTCAAATTCAACACTGGAAAGATACGGCGGAGAGGCATGAAGCTTTGACGATTGATTTGTACAAGCAACGTTCTACCCAACAGCGCCAAATAGAACAAATGTTAGGTCCGTGTGCCAATGAAAATTTCGAGTTTCATATGACTCAGTTTAGGGAAGCACAAGAGGGCATGCGAGTATGTGTCCGCAACCTAGAAGGTAGCTTTTATAGGGTTTACCCATAACTCATCATACTTGTGTTTGTTTTCAACCTTCTTTACCATGTTTCTTTCTTCTTTTGCCTCAGCTACAATCCAGAAGCTAAGGAATGAATTAGATCACCAGAAGGAGATCACCAAAGGTTGTCATGAACTTGAGATGAAGGTCCAGGAGCTTTCTGATGAGCTCAAGGAGCAAAAGTCTTGTCCCGACAAGATAAAAGATTTGTCCGAGAAGCTCAAAGAACACGATTCTTGTGCTGGCAAGCTTGCGGATCTGAATAAGCAACTTCTTGACCATGCCTCTTGTGCTAGCAAGATTCAAGAACTAGAGAGCGCCCGAGATGGTCTTCAGATTGAGGTCGCCGAGGCCAAGGATGATATCCAATATTGGGAGAAGCGTCACAAGGATGATGTTGTTAGCGCTGCCTTTATCGGCGCTCAGGATTTTGCTTACAAGTTCCTGCCTCAGCATGGAGTAGAAATCCCCTTGGCCTATCAACGACCTACTCCTGAACAGCTCGCTATGCAGAAAAAGGCAAGCACCAGAGGAAAGGAAGTGCTATCAGAAGAAGAAAATGAAGAAGAACAAGAAGAAAACCCCCTAGAAGAAGAATCTGAGGAAGAAAGTTCAGAAGAAGAAATTGAGGACGAAAATCCTAAGGAGCGAAATCAGCCTCTTGACATTGGTACAGGAAATGCAGAAGGTGAACAACTCGGCGAGCACAATGCCGGAATGGTAACCGTCAATGCTAGCCAGCCAACCGCCGAGCACAGCACAGAAACAGGTACCGCCGATGTTAGCCAGTCGGTCAACGAGCAAAACGCGGAAAGGGTTACCGCCGATGATCACCAATCTGAAGGTACTAGAATTGAAAATGCGGGTGAGGATGACCTCAGTGATCTTGAAGAAAATAGGCCTTCTATCCCAAAAAGCCCTTTTGCTGATCCTAGGTGTTGAAGAGGATAAATTGTCATTTCTTTAGTCTTTTGTGCTTCTCTTGCCATCTTTTGTTTCCTTGTAATGAACTATTTCCCTTTTGAATGTTATGAATGTTATCTTTATGTCTGATATCATCTGCTTTCAATGTGCAATTTTCTTTTGCTACATTTGATGTGCTCCTTTCTATCTTGTCTTCAAATATTCAAAGACTTAACTTGCCATTGAGTGAAGCCCTAGCCCCGTACAACCAACAATTTCTCAGAGCGACAGGGTTAGACCCCAGCCGTAACCATTACTTGTGCCCGTCGGCGATCTAATATAAGTAGAATGGGTTGCCCTCATAGACTTTAATACACAATAGCTTTCGCCAGAGGTGATGCTACGGCGTAGACGAATTAACACACCAGCGGCACCGCCGATGTGATGCTACAGCAAAGGGATCCTTATTTCCTTACAAACACTTACAGATCAACAAGTAACACGACTGGTCTTACAACTAAGCCTGGGTCGGACTAACTATTACGATTAGGTGCATTCACTCAATGGAAGTAAGCTTTCTGTATAAGAGATCTTGGCTCTTAGTTGATTTATTGATTTGGGCGTTATGCCTTTAAAGATGGCACTTGGCCTTTGCACCTGATCAGGGTTTTTGTATAGTATGGCTTTTATTGCCTTATGATTATTGGGCATTTGTGCCTTTGTAGATGACTTTTATAGCATGTGGCTGAGTGTTTTTGCCTCAGCCATTGTGCTCTTGGAGCTTTGAAATTTTAGCCATCACCGTAGTTAGACTACCCAGTGAATGCAAGTGACACAGTAATTTGTTAACGGGGTTCGGCGCATGATAGCAAACCTACGTCCCTGGATCTTATTCGCTGTTATTTTACATGAGCTAATAAGACTTCTTGGGTATTATGCCCGCCCAAGACTTCGGATTTTACATTGTTTCCATCAAGGATAGTACTTCTTAAGGAACCTGACGTTCCAAGGATGTTCAAGTTGCACGCCGTGCTCATCAATCAGTACATACGCTCCTGGCCCTGCCACTCTTTTGACCACATAAGGGCCATCCCATACAGGTTCCAATTTCCTGCATCCTTCTCGCTGAGACGGGGGAATTTCTCGAAGTACCAGCTCGCCGGGCGAATACTCTCTTGGAATCACTCGCTTGTTGTATTCTCTTGATAATCAGCGGTGATAATTCTCCATGTGCGTAAGGGCGATCAGTCGTTGCTCTTCTAAGTCATCCAGCTTGGCCAGGATCAGATCTGTATTCAAATTCTTTTCCCATGCCTCATGCTTTGTAGTGGGCAGGATTACTTCAGATGGGAGTACTGCCTCAGCGCCGAAAGTGAGTAAGAAAGGAAATGCTCCAGTTGCTTCTCGAACCGTAGTTCTATATGACCACAAGACATTGTGCAGATGCTCACACCACGCCTTTTTATGCTTCTCCAGCCTTTTCTTTAGTCCCATTCCAATAGTCTTATTGGTGGCTTCTGCTTGTCCGTTACTCTGAGGGTATAGGGGAGTTGATTTTCCTAACTTGACACTGTAGTGGGCGAGTAGCTTTCTTATATTGTCGCCGACTAACTCCTTTCCATTGTCGGTACATATCTCCGCCGGTACACCAAATCTGCAGAATATGTTCTCCCAGATGAATGTGAATACTTCTTGTCCTGTCTTCTTCCTGATGGCTTTAGCTTCGCACCACTTGGTGAAATAATCTGTCGCCACGATAATGTATTTCCGTTGTCCGGAGCCTGTAGTTAGTGGTCCAATGATATCAATGCCCCACTTGGCGAAAGGCCAAGGGCTTAGCACTGAGTTTAAAGATGTCGCCGGCGCTTTAATTCTTCTTCCGTACAGCTGGCATGGTTTGCATCGCTGAGCATATTCCTTTGCATCTTTGTTCATCCAAGGCCAATAATATCCTTGCATTCTGACCTTTAAAGCTAGGGCTCTTTGGCCACTATGATTCCCGCAATCTCCTTCGTGGATTTCTTTCAGTAACTTATTGCCTTCCTCTCTTGATACACAGCGCAGCAATGGTCCTGAGAATGACCGGCGATATAGAATTCCATCTCGGAGTTCATAGTTTGCCGAACGACTGATGACTTGATGAGCTAAGATTTGCTTTCCTGGTAAGGTTAAGCGATCCAAATAATACCGTATCGGCGTTCTCCAGTATGTCTCTGCTGATTCTTCAGTGTTTGTTGTTAGCACTTCTCTTTGCTCTCGTGCTGCTACCGATGACTGTGTCACTCTTTCAATAGCTATTGAAGGAACATCTGGATTTGTCATCATTGAGGAGATGAACGCCAGTGCATCGGCGTGCCTTTTATCCTTTCTGCAGATGTGGCGAAACTTGATACCTGTGATCCTCTGGGCATACTCCCTAGCAAGTTTTAGGTACTTCTGCATAGACGGGTCTGCGGTTTGGTATCGTCCAGATATTTGTCGAATCACCAGCTGAGAATCGCTTGTCAATCTGACATTGCTAATTTTCATTTCAATGAGTATTCGCATGGCGTGAATAACTGCTTCATATTCTGCCTCATTATTAGTCGTCGGGAATTCTAGCCTTAAAGAGTGTACTATCCTTGCTCCTTTCGGCGAGATAAGGACAATTCCTATTCCATTTCCTTATTTATTTGATGAACTATCTACATAAACCTCCCATCCATCAGGACTGCACTTCAATAGATCTGGTACTTCACGTTCTCGCTCATCCAAGGAGGATGGCATTTCTTCTATCTCTTCTTCTTCATCAATTGGGAAGTCAGCGAGGAAATCTGCAATGACTTGAGACCGCTGAGCTGTACGTATTTCATACTGGACGCCGAACTGCTCAATCTGTTGATTCCACTTGGCGATGCGTCCTACCCGCTGAGAGCTGTGCATGATAGATTCTATTGGAGTTTTGGTGAGGACCACAATAGGATGGGCATGAAAATATGGACGTAGTCGCTGAGATGCAAAAACCAATGCCAAGATCAACTACTCTATCTTAGTGTAATTCTTTTCTGCCCCTTGCAGTGTTCTGCTAATGTAATATATAGGTGTCTCTCCGCCTTTGGTCCTTACGAGCACATCACTTATGGCAAAAGGTGTTGCAGCGAGATATACCCTGAGTTCTTCGCCGTGCTCAGGTGGCTGAATTGCTGGGAGAGTGGCGAGATACTTTTTAATACCCTGAAACGCAGCTTCGTGTGCCTCAGTCCAATTGAACTTCTCTCCTTTCTTCAGCGTCTGGAAAAATAGTTTGCACTTGTCAGAGAACCTTGAGATGAATCTGTTAAGAGACGCCAGAGTCCCATTTAGCCGCATAACATCCTTTACCGTTACCGGCGAAGGCATTTCTATAATTGCCTTAACTTTGGCTTGATCAGCTTCCACTCCCTTCTTGGTGACGACATATCCCAAGAACTTTCCTGAAGTTACACCAAAAACGCATTTCGCCGGGTTGATTTTCAGCTTAGTAACACGCATATGATTAAATATTTCTCTGAGGTCTTCCACAAAGTTTGCTTCTTCTTGCTCTTGACAAGCATGTCATCGACGTATACTTCCATCGTCTTCCCTATCCATTTTTCAAACATTTTCTGCGCCATTTCTTGATAAGTAGCGCCGGCATTCTTCAACCCAAATGGCATTCGAGTGTAACAAAACAACCCTTTAGTGGAAAAGAAAGCTGTGTGCTTCTGGTCTTCCTCCGCCAAAGGTATTTGGTTATATCCTGAATAACCATCCATAAATGACAGCAACTCGTGACCCGACGTAGCGTCTACAGTTTGGTCAATACTGGGCAGTGGGAAGCTGTTCTTTGGACAGGCTCTGTTAAGATCGCTGAAGTCGATGCAAATTCTAACTCCCTTGTTCTTCTTAGGTACTACCACCATGTTAGCTATCCATTGTGGATATTGCACTGGCCTTATTATACCAGATGCCTTCATTTTGTCAATTTCTGCCTCTACTGCTTCTTTGTAAGCTGGGGCCAATTTCCTTATCCTTTGCTTGAATGGTCTAACCTTTGGATCAATATCTAGTTTATGACATGCTATCGCCGGGTCAATACCTGACATCTCGTTCATACCCCAAGCAAAGACATCAACATATTCCTTGAGTAGCGCCTGCAACTCCGCCGATTCGTCTTCCTTTAATAGAGTACCAATCTTTACTATCTTTGGGTCTTGATCATCGCCGATATTAACATCCTTAGTGGGTTCCACCGCCGTAAAATGTAGTTCTGGTTCTCCCATCGGCGATGGTTCCTTTAATTGTTATAAGGTCTTATCTCCAGACTTCGCCGAATCTTCTATCGAATTTACTGAATGCACATATGTGGTTGGGTTGGCGATGAAGTCCAGAATCTCCTGCTCTTTAACCGCTTCCTTGCCGAGCTTCTTTTTCTCTGCAATCTTTACTTTTCGATTTTCTCGCATTTGCACATCCGCCGAATTACACGCCTTAGCTACTGCTAAATCTCCTACATACTCGGCAACTCCCATTGGTGTGGGGAATCTTAGGCATTGGTGATAAGTTGAAGGTACTCCCTTCAAGCTGTGGAGCCATGGCCTTCCCAGGATTCCAGCATACGGTGAATCAACATCCACAATACAAAGAGTAGTTTTCAAAAAATACTCTTTACAAATTTTGACTTTAAATTCAATCTCGCCTTTGGGCTTAGAAGCGATGCCATTAAATCCATAAATGTTATAGGAGGAGACAGTCGGCGATGGAATTTTATCATCCTTTGCCCTCATTGCCTCGAAGGCAGTATTAAAGAGGATATCCACGGAACTTCCTGGGTCGATAAGCACCTTTGGCAACCTGAACTCCCCCATATGAATGGTGAGAACCAAGGGGTTGTTATGATTTCTTCCTTCTGGCGGGATTTCTTCGGCGGAGAACCCGACACACGCCTTCATCCAATCTTGCAATGGCTCTTGCTTAGCAGCGACACTACAAATCTCATTTCCCATTCTGTCTCGCTTATGGACACGAGATAGAACATTATCATGAAATTCATCCCTGGTAATCTTTGAATGGACAATGGAAAAGCAGTCTAATTCCAACAAATCTCGCTCAACCTTAACCTTATATACATTTGGAGTATGAGCTGGAATGGCTTCAATTGGCTGGACCATGATAGGAGGTGGTGGTGGTAACTCTAAAAATTCCTGAAATTTCCCCAGCCGGATGAAACGATGAACTTCTTGCTGTACTCCGGTGCAGTTCTCCGTTGTATGACCATGGAACTGATGGAATTGACAGAATAAATTGGTATTGGTTGGCGGGGCCCGTGGGTTTCCTCTGTTATAAGGATAGCGGATGTCATCCCTGTAGTTTGAACTTTCAATCTGACCAAATGCATCTGTGTAAGAGACACGCAACTTAGGTAGAGTAGCATCTTGGAAAGGTTGCTGGTTGCCTCTGCCGAATTTTCTGTTATCCCCATTATATCTTCTGTCACCATTCCCATTTCGCCGATTATCTCTTCCTCCTCGTCCATAGTTTCCTCCTCTATTATCTTGTTTGTCACGCCCATCATAATTTTCTCGCTTCTGCGAGTTCCAATGCTGCTCGGCGGTAACTTGTTGCTTTCCTACCTCAGGTACCACTATCGCCGAAGAGGGATTCTGCGTCAACTTCCGCTGTTCTGCCTTCAACCATTCTTTCTTGATTTCTTCCTGATCTTCCGGCGAGAAACTATTGATTGAGTGAATTTGTTTTGCCCTTTCCTTCTTCAGTCGCAGCTCCTCCTCTCGAATTTCTTCATAACTTAACCATTCATCTTGCATCGCCCTCAAGGTCTGTAGATCCTTTGGCATATCCCAAAATAACTTTTGGTACAATTGGTCCGTCGTCTCCATGGCGCTAAGAAATGATCTTATATTCTCCTTTTCTGACACCTCGGATCCTACCTCGCTACTCGCTTTCCTCCATCTTTGAATAAAATTTTTATAAGTCTCCGAGGGCCTTCTCTTGACGTTGAATAATCTTTCCACGCCGGGCCGGCCTCTGTTGTTCTGAATAAAAGCATGCAAGAATTTGCAATCTAACTTCTCAAAGGACTTGATTTTTCCTTCTTCTAACCCATCAAACCAGGCTAGGGCTTCATCATTCAGTGTTGCAGGGAATGCCATACACATTACTGGATCTGATCCTACCCAAGCCGCCATATCTCGCTTATAAGCTCTTGAGTGCTGTGCAGGATCTCCAGTTCCATCATAGATGGAGGTGAATTTAGGGGCAGAGTATTTGGGAGACACGTATCCATATGTAATACAATCATGGAAAGGTGTTTTCTGTGCCTCTAAAAGTGCAACCTTAAATCTTGACTCCCTTGAAGATCCACTTAAAGCTTCCACTTTATCTTTTAGTCGGCGCAGGTCCTTCTTCATCTCTTTATCTACTTTATGCCGTCGCCTAGAGCTGCTGTGATCTTTGCTATCTTTCCCAGGCACGTTTACCCTTCTGCCTCTTTCGTCATATTTCGCCGATGAAACTGAGATTTCTGCTGTGCTGGTTCCACTCTTTTCAACTCGGCGAGTTGTATGAGAATGAGACTCATGGCGAGATGAATGTGCATGGGACCCATGGCGAGATGAATGCGCATGGGAGGCATGGCGAGTTGAATGCGAGTGGGATGCATGACCTTTATTTTGTGCTGCCATCAATTCTCTATGACTTTGAAGTACCGTCTCCATCTGCAATTGCATTTGTCTCTCCATCTGACTTGCTTGCCTGTTGTTGGCCTCAAGAATTTGCCTCAGCAATGCTTCAGTAGTATTTGTGGATCTAGTGTTATCTGCTATCACCACTGGGCGAGTTACAGTAGCTCCAGGTACTATCTCTGCGCCATTTATGCTTGCCGCCTGTGGAATTTCTCCCACTACAACAGGTTCTGCCACCGCCGCCGGAGTTTCTTCTGCCACATGTTGTGTTTCGCCGACACCTTGCACCAATTGCTGCTGAACATTAGCTGCCACTGTGCCTCCTGCAATAGCATTTTGAGCTGGTTCCCTGACATTTGACATTTCGCTTATGGTTCTCATAGTCAGTCTTCCATCATCAACTTGCTCGCCACAAGCATTTGCTTCTACTTCTCCACTAATCCTTCGTAACATTGGATTGGGTTCAGGTGACCTTTCTGTATTCTCTAAATGAGTGATGTCTTCCATGTAGATCACCTCTTGATGTGCCACTCGCTGAACAGGTGGTCGCCGAGATGTGCTTGCCAAGAAGGTATCTGTCCTACCAGCTGGTTCCATTGTTCTGCTTCTAGTGTTGTGACCACTGGGGAATGTTGCTGGTGTAGGAAGGATAGGATGTCGAGGAGGCCTACCCGCCGGGGCTTTATCGCTTCTTTCTCTAGGACCCATTTGCCGAAGCTCTGTAAAAGAAGACAAACACACTTCCTGACAGTATTGCTCTGTTAGTACTGTGGGTAAATGCCAAATAAGTTAGTTGGGTTACTTTTCAGAATGTTGATGGATGAAAGACAAAAAGAACAGCTTTAAATCACGTGATGTGCAGATGATGACCTAATCATGACAAGAATTGCAAAAACATCATATGATATTGTGATTTTCAAATCAAAGTGATAGTACGGTAACAGTTTTAAGAAAATTTCTAAAAAAGCTTTAAAACGCCATTTCCTTTATGAACATGAAATTCATACTGACTCACCGGAAGAGATACTCTTTTGCCGGAAATATATATCTATATTTGTACTTTTCGGAGGAAAACCCATACCAACAAAAACAGTTTTCTATCCATGTAACTAGTTTCCTACTGCTCATGTGAGAAAAGTGAAATATGTGATAAAGTCCATGATCAGTACTGAACACAACATAATTTCCAAAAATAGTAAAAAATATCTACTGAAAGGCAAGATCTGTCGCCGTAACATACTAAAAATACCCAAGTTTTTCTAATCTTAGTAATATTCTACAAGAGAATCACTATACCACCCACATGGTATACCGTATATAACAAACAAAAATGAAAAAAATCCTACATAACGAGTATAAGTTCTCTAAAAAGTATGATAAAGTGGCTGAAATATTAACGGCGACCTCTATAGTTTGCAAATCATACCATATATGGAAACAAAGAACATATGATAACATTACAAAACATATGATATACCATATCTATCAAAATAAGAGAGGAGTCATAAAGAAGATCCTACACAGTGAGCATAACACCCTTAAATAGCAGGTAAAAGTGACTAGAATACTACCGGCGAGTTCTAACACATGTGAATCATACCATATATGGAAACAAAGAACATATGAAAACATCAACATATCCTACAAAAATTAGGAGAAAAACAAGTTCAAAACCTCTTCTAGCGCCAAAATGTAACTGTGTAAAACCCCAATGGTTAGATCTTACACAGTACACCCAAATAAGATACACCAACATACACACAATCATTCCAAAACGTATATCAATACAATAAACATAAGGAATATAAAAGAGATAAGGGTTAGAGATACTTGACAAGATGTTTTTACTTGGTTCGCCCTCCAAAGTAAGGACTACATCCAAGGATCATCACTAGTATAAGCATAATTACAATTCTCTCTTTACCTTGCTAATCTTCTAAGCTTAGTCTCTCAAATAAGAACCCTAACTTTAGTCTTGGGCTGTAGAGAGCAAGTGTGATACTTTTCCTCTCTCCAGACCAATCCCAAAAATGTGTCCAACCCCTTTCTCAGTAGGTTAGTTCACTATTTATAGACCTTTTTACATGGTGGTATACAACTAATACAAACAAAGTTGGACTGACACTATTTGTCACGACTCGTCGTCATATATACATCGGCGAGCTCGCTCCTTACTTTATAAACATAGAAGGGAGAATCTTCTAAGGGATAAGATTGGTGACGCATCCTCCACTGAGTCAAACTAGTCAACCTGACAATGTATCCGTTCTGACTTCTCTTAAATGCACACCTAACTATCACATAACCATTAGTGACGTGTCTCCACTCGCTGATCCCCTACTCGACGTAATCTTGGTTTCTTCAATGTACTCGTCGAACCATGCTATTCAACCCAAAGTCATATATCGCCCAGCCTGTTACTCGCTAATCCAGGACATCTCAGCTGTAATCTTTCTATACAGCCTCTCATCTAGGATGCTTTTATATCGGATAGGTATTTTCTACCCTTACATTTTGCCTCTTTCATCTCCTAAGACTTTAGTCGCCGGGGATGAAACTTTTCTTACTCGCCGAAAATACCGCCCCACGTTCTCCACTAAGCTTTTTTCACGCCACACGTCCACTACCATGCTTCAGTTACTCCACGTGTCTTCCATGCGTTGCTTCCCCTTTATGACTGGTAACCGTCTATACCCATCATCTCCATTACTCCCTCACAGCTCACAACCGTTTCGCCGGTTGGTTTTCCCTTCCTTCCTTATAAATACTTGGCTCTGCATCTTCTTCTTCCTTTCACGAGTTTTCTTCTCCTAAACCCTGAGCCTCCTGCTGCTACTTATTTCTTCTGAGTTTTTCCATCTTCCTCCTTTAATCATCCAGTTTCTCATCTTATTCTCTTTTCTTCTGAGCCAGTTTCTTCTTTACTATCCTTTATATTGATTTATGCTATAGATTTGTTTTTAGCCGTTTTCCGTCATCTGCAGCCACCAATCTTCATCTTCTCCGACCAACCTTTTGCCGGTAACCACCAATCTTCATCTTCTCCGGCCAACTTCAAGCTATTTTAATGGCTTCAACTGGTAAATCTTCCAGATCTAAAAGCAAAGCTAGCAAAGCCAAAGCTACTGACCAAAAGGTGCCAAATTGGAAGACTGATTGGCCTGGTTATTGTGCCCATTTCAAAGTAGATTTTCTCAACCCCAAAATCCATTCTCTGCCTGATACCAAAAGGGCATCTGATCTACTATCTGTCGACGATCTCCTTCGATCAGAGACGAGTAATACTTGGGCCGCTGTTGCCTTTGGTCAACTGAAATCTGGGTTAACATTTCCTCTTTATAATCCGAATAATACTTTTATCGTCGACCTTCTTGTGGCAATTAATAGAAGTCCTTTTCAGTTAACCGGGAATGCTATCCGAGTAATGACTGAATGGAGCAAACGCCGAGATGGACAGACTAACTATCCTTTGCTCGCCAAGCTGGATGCTCATAAACCTGAGGAGTTTACTGTGGAGAAATTCCTTGAACAGTACTCTGTGGTTTCTTGTACTAGAAAGACTGATCCTTGGGCTGTTCGATTTACACCCAAAAGGAATTATCCTGCTGCAAACCTGCTACTCGCCGATGTCGAGTTCACGAGCACAGAAGAAAAACCAACTGTTCGTCACAGCTCTGAGGGCGATTTTTCCAATCTTCCTTGTCTCATCGACGGGCCCTGGTTACTAGGTTGGGAGGATGGTGACAAAACCAGAATCCGAGAAGCTTTTTTGCCTGAGCATTCCCACC